>JASANB010002293.1:0-233351 GCA_030248155.1 Sabatieria punctata
CTTCTCTGAACGTTGTAGTATATGGACGGCCATAGAACTGTGTTTTGAAAGCTTGACTGTCTAAAGGTGCATCCAGATTCGTGTAATTGTCCTTGCCAACCGTGATCGGGCAGCCATGTATTTTATCAATTATAAGGGCCCCAATGTTCTGTGGGGTATAGTGAGGGGTCGGCGGAATCGGCCGACATGGTAAGCGTTGGACATATCAATGGCCCCAACGTAAAACCTTGAAACAGTTCAAACTCCCTCTGGGTAGCCAGCAATGGCCATCCATTTGCGTTTGAAATTGCAAAAAAACGCAAAAGTTTGCTCAAAAAATTGCTTGCCAGGAAATCATCTCGATGTGGGTTCTATCCGGTGGGTTTGGCCTAAGTCGGGTGAGGGACAGACCCCCAGACTCCCTGTTACATGTATGATGATTCATAAATATATTTGTATGTGTATCTTTAGAAAAAATAGCGCAAACATGCACACTTATTTATGTGAAAACTGTGCAAAAATTCTCTCAAGCAAGTATCAGTCAAATAATTACAGATTTTTCCATGCGTCATACTGTATCGTACATACATTTTTTTTCGAAACGTTTAATTTTCCCCAATTTGTTTAAAAAATTGTATAACTAAGGATTTCTTATTTTTGTGCATAAAACATCGTAACCAGAAACGTTTGTGAGCTCAATTTAATTTATTTGAAGTTAAAAGCTGTGTCAATAATTTAATTGTAATGAATTGAATAATCAGGCGTTTACCGTCAACTGAAATCATTTCTCTGAAGCATTACTTTTGTTTCCGAGTGATGAATGAATTTATGTGGGTCGATATTTCCCATTAAGCCTAACTATAAGTAATGATGTAAAACTTAATTCATTGTAATTGAAATTCCCGTAATTGGGTCATTAATTTAAAATTAAAATATGTTTTTGTGTGTTAAAGTTTTGTGCACCAGGTTTGACTCAATGCCTGGAAATTTAAGAATAAGAAAAATTTGGTAATATACGTAGAAAATAGTCATAAAGTGGTAATTTTTGCTTTCGCTGTAAATTCGGCAATTGCTCGCCAAATGACCTGAAATTTTGGATAAACTCTGCAAATCTGTGGCATAGTTTATGTTAACACATATGTTTATGTAAACTTCATGCATTAAAATAGACAGAGTCTTGAGAAAATAGGATTATCCAAATGATCTGTTTGTCTGTTCTGGTCACTAAAAACAGATGTTGAGACATTCGAAAAGAAAGGTTTTCAATTTTAACACTATTTCTATAGCTGTTGAATTTACCACATTTCAAATTTGTTCTTCAATTTGTCAGGTTTGGTTCAAGTCTGGTGCCCACGCAAGCCAATTCGGAATTCCATTGCAGCAGTTTGGATTGAATTTTAGTTTTCAAACGCTGCCAACACAGTATGTCGAGTGGTTAGGCCACCGACTGCTGTGCGTGTGTGTTGTACCGAGGCGACTGCACACGTTCACCCCCTCGGCGCGGTTTGTGTTTGTCGCAAAGAGGAGTCGATGGTACGTGGGCTGGCATATGGGGCGTGTGCCAGCTGAACCTCTAAACGCGATGACTCACTCACCACTGTGGTTGTCTTTACCTGCCAATGAGGAATTAGCCCATTACCAAGCCCCCCGGAGCAAGCGTCCTGCTCCCATATGTCGCTTCGTGGACAGCCAACTGTTTCCGTTTCTGATCGCTGCTTGGGGTGTCTTGGGCTCTGTTGTCTGTTGACTGTCCCGCGCTTCCGGGTAGTCTTACCGGTTACTAACAAGACTAATCTTAAACCTCTTCAATGAGTACGAGTGTGCCACCTTACAGACGCCGAACAAACTTTCAATTTTGGGGCCTGAATAGGGAGAACTCGATCAAGCCAGGGATGCCTACCATATCAGAAATGTACTAGTGCTAAAATCAATCTTTGAATTAAATACTAGTACCATATCAAGCCAAATTCAAAACAGCTCCTTCTACAGTATACTATACCATACCGTATCAAAATCAAACGCCTTTATCAGATAATTTTAGTACTACAATTATGATTTTGGCAAGGCCTTTTCATCTTTGGGACCGTCCATAAACGACGTCGTTCTAGAGGGGGAGGGGGGTTGGCTGAAATGCGACGATAGACGATGCACCAGGAGGGGGAGGGCTTAGCAAAAAACGACGTCGCTTTTTTCGGAATTCTAGGCAACTCTGATTGTATTCTATTCGATTTGAGTACATTCTGGCAAAGGTTTTTACATACAGAAAAGCTTCCCAGAGTGGTTGCAGGGATTTATTCTATTGATTGCGAAGTATGGTAACAAGATAACATGACAGTACTGTATGTACTGCGATTTCATCAGGGGGCTAAAACGACGTCGCCTTAGGGGGAGGGAATCCCCAAAAAAACGACGCAAGACGATTTCGGGGGTAGGGAGGTCGGAAAAATCGGGTTTCTGGAACGACGTCGTTTATGGACGGCTCCTTAGCTTGTTGGCTAATATCACTTTTCAAATGCGTCAAAATATATTCCCAATCCTTTCTGTATGTTTTGATTCGAAAAAATTCAAAGAAAGGTGGATTGAGCATAATTTGCAAAGGCTTCTATGACATTATCACAGCAAACTACCACTACTGTACCAAATTCATACCAAAATCATACCAACCAAATTCAAACTGAATTAGCTAGTACTATACCATACCACATCGAATTCAAATCGCCAACTTTATACTATACCATCATACATGTAACAGGTCATCCGCCGATGGGGGAGGGGGGTTCGGGGCGTCTGGCGTCGGCCGGGGGGGGGGGTCTGAGCCAAAATTTTGGGGGAGGGGGGTGGGCACTAAAAAACGCTCAAAAATCGAAAAAATCGCAATTTTTTGGCTAAAAATTGCCTAAAATCGCTAATTTGGGCTGAAATACAGCTAAAAGGTGCTGTTTTGCAGGCGATTTTGGCAATTTTTGTGTGTGAAAGTGTAAAAATTGCAAAAATTTGCTCGAAAATTTACATACCAGAAAAATCGGAGGGGGGTCGGTGAAATCGTCTCGGGGGGGGGGGTCCCCATCCGGGGGGTCTGGCCTAAGTCGGGTGGGGGAGACCCCCCAGACCCCCCTGTTACATGTATGTACAGTCATGTCTCGTTAATCCGGATATTCGCCTTCCGGACAAGATTAGGCCAGGTCCCAATTTTCCCCCATGTTATATGACTCGTTAATCCGGATCCGGATTCGTTAATCCGGACAGAAGATTTAGGGTCCCAACCTCGAAATTTGTGTGGTAAAGTGATTCGTTAATCCGGATTTCATTAATTTCGACAAAATCCATGCGCAATTTTTCAATTCAGGTGTGAATTTTCGATTGAATAATGCTTTTCGTTGAGTCAGACTGTGATTATTTTTGCCTTTTTAGGAGCTACAGTATAATCAGCTGAAATAAGCTTTTGGCTTTTAATTAGCAGGTACAGCTGCAGAATCTGATATGCAACTTACAAAAAGCTGTCATTTAGGCCCTTGACACGGAAAACAGTGTTTTAGCTTTGATTCGTTAATCCGGAAATTCGCTAATCCGGACAAAATTGGCCGGTCCCAACTTGTCCGGATTACCGAGACATGACTGTATGCCATACCATATCAAATTAAAAGTTTAAATTTGGTAGGCACCCCTGGATCAAGCCAGACACACTGAAGGCGTACCAAATAAGGAGCGCTTGCAATATGCGGACAAACAAACACCATCCACCTACCTCTCAGTGCCAGATTAGACGTCCTACTGAGTCAACTAATTCCCAATAACAACATTCTAATGGCTTGACGGCCTACATGTATGTACGTGCGCAAAACAAGGTGCTGATTAAATATAGCCTCAATAACACCACGGCGAAGGGCTGTCGATTGCGCTCAGTATAATATAGACCATACATGCTACATATTGCCCCCATGCGATTGTTCTGCCCCCTCCCGATTCTTCTGGGCCGCCAATCTTGCAATATTTTACTAGACACTGAAATTGCCAGTAAAACAGCGAATTCTAGCTGTATAGCGATTTTTCTAACCGGCAACTATTATTTCGAGCGATTTTAGGAATACTCTAAAAATATAAAATAAAGGGGGATGACCCGGAACCGAAACTTTTTCACTGTGGGCTAAAAATTTTGAAATTGCTGCAAACATCGAACTTATAGTGTATTTTGTATAAAATTAGCTAAACCAGTTAAGCCTCAAAACATGATTGATTGTTGCCAATTTAAGTAACTTAGTGTCAGAATATAGTATCTTGAAAGTTCACACGGTGACTTTTCAAAAAGTAACATCTAGTGTTGAAAAGTTCAATTTAAAACTCGTTAAATGCCATCAGAACTAACAACATACACACTAGGTATAGGTACCATTCTGCTAGAGCAAATGAGAAACAAACAATACCTACTTTTTAAATGTTTGTTTGTTTGTTAGTTTAAATTTATTGTACAGAGTGCAACACGATAAGACGGCGTACACAAGGTACTTTCCAATGTCCTACCGCTAATATAACAAATAGTAGTGCTTCTAAGAACAATTTAGTGCCGACAATAGAGTTTTTAGGAGATATTTTATTTATTATTTGTTTGTATTTATTTATTTGTTTTCAATGGAATGACTTAGCAAATTTTTTTCTGAAAAGAACAAAAAAGTTACGGTGCAGATACCCCTCCTCACCGGACCGGATCTTCCGGAGTATACGTAGGACAAAGACAGAAGTAAAGACTTACTACAAGTGGTGGAGTGATAGTGGTCGGCGCTGGTAGTAGAAGCTCCACTTATCCTGATAACAGGCACTCTACTGCCTCCAGCCGCATGTCTGAACTTCTGTCTCCAACACTGGGCGATGCAATAGAACAGGAGACCCAGAATGACCAGCGCCGAAATTGCCAGACAACTGAGTAGAATGTAAACTGCCGCCATGTCAGGATGCTGCTGCTCCACCGACGATTGCGTTTCTACTGAGGCCGCAGCACCTGCAACATCTGGAAGTTTACCTTTTCACTTCCTCATCTCTTACAGCAGCAGAAATACGTAAAAGTTCACACTGACGCCAAATCGCCAACTGTCTTTTGTTTACTACGTGAAACCTTTCTTGCCTAATCCTTCCAAAATTCAGTAGCTAGGCGCTGTTGATTTTTGTTACAATTTATTTATTTTGTTTTTTTTTGCAATCATAACAGCAACCTGGTCTGCGGGACATGTTGGTGTTAGAACAGCTATGAACAAGCAATTTTGCATTTAAACGTGGTGGTAGAAAAAGCATAAGTCTTCAGAAAGGCGGTCTCATCAGCTTTGGGTTGGTGACCTCCCCACTATAAAGCTATGCTGTACTATGTACGCTAGCAATTTTCGTTTAAAAATGGAAAATTTAGTATAGAACTGGAGTGCGAACAATACCTAAAAAACCCAATACTTGCATAGCTAGGCAAACATTGCATTTCAGTGAACAGGTACATTCCAGTGATTCTTTTGCACTGGGATTAAAATTTTGAAGAGGCCTGGTTGGGTCGCTGCCAACCAGGACGAGAAAATTTTAAAAAATAGCCTTTGAGAACGCGTTTAAAAGCCATTCTGATTGTAAAATTAGCAGAAATTAACAGTTTCAAAACTCAATAATGTGTAGTTGAATCGCGTTTCTTATTATCTACGAATTCTTTTCCTAATTGGCCGGAAAGGGTTACCAGCCGCACAGCCCTATGGGTACATACAGTACATTTGTACAGTATTGGTACATTTTGTATCGTTAGAAATGGCACAATTTTTTTTTGATAAGAACAGGGATATTAATTACTGATATACTACTTAGAAAAGCGGGACACTAACAGAAATCCTACTTTAACTTTTAGTTGATTAACGCAAAAACAGCTTTCTAAACCTATAATCATCGATCAACATTTTCGAATTTTCTAGATTAATTTTTCAGTTCAACATAGATTTTTTCGATTTTTACAGGTCCCAATGTAGTATTGGGTATTGGAGGACAATACCCAATGCCTCGAAAACACCCAATACCCAAAAGCAGTTTGCACTCTATATAGAACAGTATTATACAGCAGAACAGTTTAGTTTCACAACAGTTCAGTGCACCTATCTACGAAATATTTGAAAAACCTAAATCCCTTTCGTAATCAGCTGTTTAGGAGAAGACTAAGCTTTTTGTTTGCCTACTCTCTCAACAGATTTGTGTTCGCCTGAGACTGTGAGAGGCGCTGAACAACACATTGGCATGAAGAACGGAACATAAGAATGCCAACATAGAAAACGATGCGAACACACACAACTGTTCGTGGTTAGAGTTAGTAATTTATGTTCGTCGCTCGGTGTGCTCTCTTCCAAATCAACTAGACCGATTTGTAAAGAAATAGACTAGGTGAAAATCTCTAAAACTAAGACAATTTCGAGTTTCAATTATTGGCAGAGAGTAAAAAGAGTGTTGTTCTTGCTCAACCGGCCAGCAAAAGTCAATCAATGGCTGGAAATAGAAAAAAAGCGCAATAGCACAGCAGGAGCACATGGCGAAGAAGGGGAAGAAAGAAAGAGAGAGAGAGTGAGAGAGAGAGAGGTTCAAATGAGGGAAACAAGTTATTAGCGGTTTGAATTGGAATCGGACCCGTCGCACCGATCAATAGGCACCACAGAGTGTGGCTAAAGTTTTTTGTCGCAGCTCACACCTCTACATAGCTGGATGATTGAGCAAATTTAGCTTCCGAGCCGCCGCCCCTTCTAAGGGGACACGTCCTAGGGCGCTACTTTCAACATTAGCGCCTTTCCACTCTCGACAGTGCCCGGCCTAAGCCAAGTGCCCGACCTAATCGATCCGGTCGGTGCATAGCAAATGTGCCAAAAAAAGCGCTGGCCGAACGCATAAATTTCTCAAAAACTTCTTCCGTCCAAAATTCCAGCCACCCAGCTAGTCGCCATAATACTACCTTCATGGACGGCGTCGGCAATTTAGCTAAGCAAGCAGTTTATTTGCGAAGCGAGGCACTATTTTAGAGTAAACCAACCACCAATAGACAGACGGACAGAGAAGGTTAGGCGGTAGGAGTTTGGCATTAGCTAATAGAGTCGAAAGCTGTGGTCTGCCGCCCGTACTTGTTGCTAATCAATGGCCAGCCGAGGGAATGATTTCTTTCTGTGCGCCCGGCCCGGACCCCTAGGTAGGTGCCCTTCCGCAACATTAGGCCACTGGCGCCCGGACTCACGCGTAGCGCTAAATAATAAGTAGGCCCTAAGATTAATAAGAGCTGTGACTTTAGGGACCTTAAGCCACTTTGCTGTGACGTCATAATTACTACACTATTGATTCCCGTCCGCCAATGAACTCAGACAAGCACGCTCAGCTCGACAGTCAATGATTTGTCGACATCTATCGTACCGAGATATATTAGGTGCCTTCTCAACAAGTTTGGTCAAGATTTAAGAACTAAGGGGCCTCACCGACCCGGAAATGCAAGTACGCCCTCCAGTACTAACAAGAGGGTACAGAAATGAATAACTTTTAGCTTAAAAGGCCTTTGGTAACCGAATTTGACGCTTCCGCTGCTGATATTTGGCACTTATCGGTGGTGCTAGAAGTCCTTTTTCTGATTTTATGGTTGTTTGTCGCTCTTAAATGTAAGAAGTAGAAGTTTCTAACCTTATAATACGAGATAAAAACGTGTTTCCAGGCGTTTTGGAGCTTTTTGAAATTTTGGACCTCTCGACCCCACCTGGACCTAACGTGTTATACATGTAGGTATTAAAACAACAGAACGAAGCAATGGCGTAGCCAGGATTTTGTAGAATTTTGAAGTTGCCTGGTTGGGCGAGGTGGGCAAAATTTTGCAAAATTAGCCTTTAAAAACGCATTCGTAAGATATTCTGAGCGTAAAATTGTCACAAATTAACAGTTTTAGTAGTTTGAAGAGGCCCGGTTGGGCTTCTGTTCAACAAGGGCGAAAATAAGCACATAAAAACGCATTTAAACGCATTCTGGGAATAAAATAGACAGGTCATAGTTTATTTTTCCTTCCTACTTCCACCACAAAGGGGGTGTACCCACCTCACACCCCCTGGAACGAAGGTAGCACAATGGCATCAGAGCCGGTACCAGGTTTTTCCGAAAATAAGCCCCTCCCCAAACAAATAAGCCCACCCTTTGGTAATAAATATACAGATATCAGGTAATAAGAAAATAATATTTTAGCTTTACCTTTCCGTAAATAAGCCCTGGTTATTTTCTGTTTCTGGCTGGATAGACAGTTTTGGCATGCAAAATGCGAAAAAAACCAAGCAAAAACATTACTTGAAGCAAGGTAAACCGAGGGGAAAATCGAAAAAGTAAATGCAAAATGCAAAGCTGACAAGATCACTATTCATTGACAAACAGCATTAGATCTATTGCAAGTGATTGAAAATGCCCAAGGTTTCAATGTGGAGTACCAAAAAGTGCCAAAACCAAAAACAAGTTCATCGGCTTATTCATGGAAAAACCGATACATGTGGTCGACAAACGACAAGCTGCTAAAGACAGATAGATGGGCCAAAAAGGTGTCCGTGCAGAAGAACAGTTATGGCCTGAGCGGTGATGTAAGCCAGTCACGCACAGCTCCATTTACGGAAGTGGCTAGCGGCCGTACCGTTGATATTCTGACGCATGGTGTCAGTTGAAGCTGCTGAGAAGACTGTCACTGACAGACGGACGGACCAGCCGAAGACTCTGGCAAATTAGCGGCTAAACGGCGACCTCTTCAGTTTGAATGTTGCACTAATAAAAGAGTCGCTCCAGAGGGACACACAAATCTGCGCCCAGCAGCCGGGGCCCGCTAATGTTTGTTGCCATTTTGCCGGACGTTTACATAGAAACTTTACACAGAGAGAGAGAGAGAGAGAACAACCTTATGATCAGAACAAGCCGGCTTGCCGATGCTGCGAAAGGGCGCGCTTTCTCAGAGTTTAAATTAATTAGCTGCCGCCAGCGAAGCCCGTTAATGAGAGGCACAAAAATAGTGAATAATGCAATCTCGGTGCCCTGGCCTTTTATTGATCCTTACAAGCCGGTTACTTGACTTATAGATTATTTAACTGATGCTTGACTCTGAGCTTTACAGGTTAACACAAGAAAAAGTTTTTTGGTAGCAATCAGAATTATTATATTCGAAATTTTTTAGTTTAACATAACGCAACCTACATTGTTTGTTGTATACTTACTTTCTGAAGCAATCAGGATACAAAATTTAGAAAAGAATCGTTCTTTCTCTTTTAGACAGCTCTTCAAAGAGAGATTTTGAAATGGGCGGGTTACAAAATTTTAAACTGGTGCTGCCCAACAATTCTAAAAGTACTAAAAATCGCTCAAAATCACAAAAATAGGGCTGCTTTTCGCTAAAATCACTAATGGCTAATTTGGGCTCAATCGAAAATTGCTCTTTTGCAGACAGTTTTAGCAATTATTTTCTTGAAATTGTAGAACCGCTTGCAAGAAGAGTTCAACTGTCAAAGCCACTCTGTTACAAGTCTAGTTGTTTTGTCTCATCAGGTTGATTTCTTAGAATAAAAACAACTGCACAAACCAAACCAAAACACAACATTACTAAACAACGCACCGCCCGGCCGGCGGGCGCCGAACACCAACCAAACAAACAAACAGACAAACTAACCGGTTTCGGCGGCTTGGTCGTCCATGTGGCGGCAGCGGTGGAGGGCGTTTCTGAAACTTCATTCACAACTAAGAAGCGAACACATTATTGCTGTCACCGTCTCAGGGCGGCAGCGTAATTTCTCGCGGCCTAATAAAATTGCACTCCAATAAAACACGAGCACAGCTACCTGGGGCGCCGCGTCGCAGCCTGATTACATGTAATTGCTAAAAGCGGGCTGGGCTGCCTGTGTCGTTGGCTCGCTCACTGGCCGGCACTGAGTGTGCGCGCGCTCGGCCGGCGCAATTATAAGCGACACGGTTAACTAACTTACAAATTAAGCGCTCTGTCACTTGCGCAATCGATTGGTTCTTTCTTGCTCGGCTCTCTCTAGCTAGGTTGACCTCGGCGAAGGGCAGGTGAACTGTGGGAGGCGCGGCAGAGGCAGAGCGTTGGTGCGCAGAATTTTTACTAATGTATGCATGAACGGTAGAGGGCACAGCAACGCCAATCGATATTGACAGTGGCGGCTCGGCCCGTAAATTCTAATCACGTTTCAATGTCGCTTAATTCATTAGCGAAGAGCGCGTTCGAGAACTGCACGATCGATGATGACGATGCCTCGGCGCAACCACCGCCTGAAATACTCACATTCACCTTCCTTCCACTCTCACAGACAGACAACAGGCGTTTGGAGACGTTGTTCGACTTGTGTTCTTTAGGAGAACACTAACAGTCTGTCTATACTGTGTAGAACACTCTAAACAAATTTATGCTTGCCTGTTGGACACAAGAAGAATTAGCCTGTCAACAATTCTTAGTTTTTGACGCTTTTCCTGTACTTACTTACTTACAGTCAAGCACTTAACGCCGTTTATGGTACTGGTGGTCTATATGGTACCAGTACTTACGTAGGGTAGCGGTACCACATAGGGTACTTGGGTACACATAGGGTTTGGGGACTGTGGTGATGTATAGTACCCTATGTACAGTATGTGAGTAGTAAGCTCAGGTCTACTGGGGTGGGTGGGTGACGTAGATACATCTAGTAGGGGGGTTTGGGGTTATCGACTAGCTGGAAAGGCCAAACCCCCTCACCGCCAGCCCCCCCGAGACATTTTAAAAGACCCCGACCCAAAAAACAAGTACTAGTGGCTCCAGCTCCAGTACTAATTTTTAGCCTAAAATTCGCTTGTAAAGCCTTTGGAAACCGAATTTGGCCTTTCCACTGCTGATATTTAAGAGAAATCGGTGTTTTTGGAAGCCCTTTTTGTCTTTTTTGCTTGTTTTAGCTCTAAACGCTATTTTTCAGCTTAAACTAACGATTTTTAGCGTCCTACTGAAAAGAACGTGCTAAAAACGCATTTTCACGCCGTAATGATTCTACAGTATAAGCACCGAAAGAAAATTTGTCACTGATTCTTTCTTCCTATACCACCGGAAAGGGAATTTCGATTTGTGCAGGAAAAACCGCAACAATACATACTTACGTGTCGGAGTTTCCCGGTCTGCGTCAAAAGAGATTAGCTCGTGAGTCTCCGCCGGTTCGGGGACGTATCGGACCGAAGACTGACCGAAAGGCATCTGCATAGATTCGGTCAGCGAACTCTGTTCCGATCTCTCTTCTGACACACTGCCAAGTCCGTAATACTCCTCTGCCAGATCCAGATGCACCTCATCCTCCTCTGGACTCGTTCTGTACCACGCAGCCCAATTCTGAGGTCTACCTAGCAGCGCGAACCGCCTGAAATGTAAGTCTACCAAAAAATTGCGCTCCAGAAAATATAGGAATTCTTATGATCAGGTAAAGGTAAGGTAAGAAGAACCAGGAATTCAAGATGTATTCATTCCAGGTTAGCAATTCTGTATTACCGGGAAAACCGGGAAATCATTTTATTAGCTCTTATTTTTTCTATTTCCTCCCCTTTTTTATTCTTTTCTACATTAACAGTTTTTTGCTTCTTTTGTGTACTTACCATACATACATGGATACATACCATAGTACAGCACTTACAGTAATGACGCAAAAATTAATTTAATTGTAATTAAATTTCGACTAATTGGCCCGCTTTTAATTTATTTGTAATTTAATTGAAATTCGCCTTAAATTTTCAAATATTTCGTGTTCTGAATGTAAGAAAATGCGTAAGTATTAAAGGCGCTTATGACTTCTAACAAAAATTTATTTAACTGGTTGATTTTTGGCTGTACGGTGGGTTTAAACCCCCTTTCGACGAAAGTACAGTTGTGGCCAAAAAAAGTGCAACGTATACGTCCGTTTACGGGTGACCTCGACCTGTAACCTGACTCTTGATACTGACGTTTACGTACATATACGCGGCCCACCAGAGCTAGCTGTAATCCGATCGCATTTACGGCCGTTTACGTTTGACCCCGCTTAGCCATCGGCTGAGTGATGATTGTTGTATCGATAGCACAGAGTTTTAATGTTTTAATTACACCAGAAAGTAATAGCGCAACTCATACTGGATATAATAATTACAGTACACAATAATTACAATACATCTAATTAACTAATTTCCAAGTCGGGTTTTCCACCTGCTGAATTCAGACTTAAATTGGGGATTTTAGAGTACTTTTAGACTACTTTAAGAAACTTTTGTTCTGGGAGACCCAAGTGACAGCTGAGAAGTGCTGTAAATACATCGACGATTTGAAGAAAGTGGTGCCCGATCTTAATCGATCCGGAGGACTGCCATCAGGGCACTAATTTAATCGAAGCTGTATCTAATTAGTACTTTAGTTTGCTTTTGGATATTTAGTCGCTAGTGCTGCTTGTATAGCAAAATAAATTTGTAAAACAGAGCTGGGTCCCATGATTATGAGGTGGGGAGAAGTACAGTTATCGCCAAAAAAACCGCAATGAAAACGATTGGTCAGGCGAATCGTTGTGACGGTTCATCAGTAGAGTTTGGTTACGGCATTATGCAAGCCTGGGCCTCTCTCTACTTAACCCATGTATCAGATATCAGCTAATTACATAATTGACCCCAATGCCTGCCTTCCTGACTGACTGAGCGACCCCCGCCCTGGTCCCTAATTAAACTGGCTGCTAGTGAGCCAAATGCTATTTACTTGACCACTCGCTGGCTACTTTGGCTCACCCGGCAATCGCGTTTTTACCTTTACCTCCAAAGCAGCATTTATTCCACTGCGCCGGCTTTAGATTCACAAACACACATTAAATGCACTTTATAGTAATGTCAACAAAACTGCAAAACTTCTACTGAAGAACAGTGATCTAAATCTGTTAAGTTAAAGTAAGCAAAGCTCGCCCGCTATGGAGTGGAGTTGCTAGTAGTAGTGCTAGTCAACGGTCATTGGCGGCCGGCATAATTGCGTCGGTTCGGTGGGCGGGCGTCCAAATGTGTGACGCCCTAACAGTTGCCTGTCTGGGTGGGCTTGACTAACGGCAGTCCTTGTCTTCATAACTCACATCGTTTTTCACCTATTACCTTGCTTACACACAAAACTGACACAAGGCGTTTTTCAAAATGACCTGTGCCTTTTGTGTTTTTCTTCCCTATATTTTGCTTGTTCTAATAACGCCAAAACCGCACGACATGTACCAAGGCTGTTTGTTTTCCGGAAAAAACCTCAAGCCGGTTTTTTTCGGCTTTTTTTCGAAAAGTTGTTTTCCAAGATGACAGAAAGAAATTTTTAACAATCGCTTTTTATTGCAGAATTCAACGTATGCATTTGCAACGATTTCAATTGCAGTATGTATATGCTGTTTTGTTTTGGAGCTGAAGCAAAAAAACGCGATTGTCCGGCGAGGAAAATTGGCCAGCGAGCCACCAAGTGAATAGCACTTGGCTAACTAGCAGCGAGTTTAATTAGGGGCCGGCCTGGTCCCTCAGTCAGGCAGGCAGAGGCAGGCAGTGGGGTCAATTATGTAATTAGCAGCTATCTGATACTGGGCCGAGTAGAGAGAGGCCCAGACTTGAATAATATCGCAACCAAACTCTACTGATGAACCGTCACAACGATTCGCCTGACGAATCGCCTTCATTGCGGTTTTTTGACGATAACTATAGGTCTGCTGGCCTAAGATCAAAATGTAAAATGTCACCTTCAGTTCAGAACCGACAGTGACGACAGGGCTAGTCTAAGGTCAAACGTAAACGGCCGTAAATGCGATCGGATTACATCTAATTCAGGCAGGGCCGTATGCGTACGTAAACGTTTGTATCAAGCATCAGGTTACTGGCAGAGGTCACCCGTAAACGGACGTATACGTCCGTTTACGAACGTAAACGTTGCACTTTTTTTGGCCACAACTGTAGCTAGGAAGTGATGTTGGCCAAAATGCTGAAAACCTTTAGATTATGTACTGATATGGAAGATAACACTAAGCTCGGCTTTGGCCATTATGAGAGAAAAACTTTAAAAACAGACCAGAAACAGTATAAATAGCTACCCAGATGTTGAAAACATACATATATGTTTTGTCACATTTTAATCGATTTCCCGGTAATCCCGGTTTTCCAGAATCCCTGTATATTCCATAATAAAATGCCCTACTATTTTGAGGGCAAATATCTCAGGAACTAAGCAGAGTGTGTTAATCTACATGTCATCAATCTTTCAAGAATTTATTTATCTTTCATTTGAAATAGGATTCATTCAAATCGGTTGAGATTTGCAGTTGCTACAGCAAAAAATCTCCTGGGTTCTTTTGTTTGATGGACCCTGTCTGTATCTACAGGGTGCGTCAAAAAAAACAACCCAGCAGATTTTTTGCTGTAGCAACCGCAAATCTCAACCGATTTGAATAAATCCTGCTTTAAATGAAAGATAAATAAATTCCTGAACGACTGGTGTAGCTTTTATTAAGATGCGTTGCTTAGTTCCTGAGATAATTGCTTTCAAAATCAAAACAGAGATTTTGGCAGTGCACAACAGAGATTAATACAACCCAGCAGATTTTTTACTGTAGCAGCCGCAAATCTCAACCGACTTCAGTGAGTCTTATTTTATATGAAAGATAAATTAATTCTTGAAAGTTTGGTGAAGCTTTTATTAAGATATGATGCTTGGTTCCTGAGATATTTGCACTCAAAGTCAAAACATATTTTGGCTATGAACAAGAGCGATTTTTATTATTCTGTTGCACTTCATAATAAAACCGATTCCTACTGCTCAGGGCTAACGTAACGAGATTTTTCTGGTGCCACACATGCTTGGTTACTTCATTTGTAAAAGTCTTGTTGCCCCTCAGCAGTAGGAATCCGTTTTGTTGTGAAGTGCAACGGAATCGCTCTTGTTCACTGCCAAAATCTCTGTTTTAAGTTCGAAGAAAAACATCTCAGGAACTAAGCATCGTATCTTAATAGGACCTTCACCAGTCTTTCAAGAATTCATTTATCTTTCATTTAAAGCAGGATTCATTCAAATCGGTTGAGATTTGCGGTTGCTACAGCAAAAACTCTGCTGGGTTGTTTTTTTGACACACCCTATCCATCCAAATCCGAATAAAAATCCAAGGCCATAGCCAAGTCATAGTAGAAATTTCAGGTCATTTTACCCAAACCTACGTACATATCAGAGTATGTTTCAAGCTCACCAAGGTATCCTGCCTTTAAAGAAAACAGCAGTAACCGCTAGAGTAATAGGAGAGAAAGAAAAGGGAATAATAGGTTAGAAAAAAGTGAAATTGTAATCGTTTGTGTGGAAAAGTTGATGTGTGTATAATGCATTTAAGACGCAATTTCTGAGAGGATTCAGGATTGCTCCCCAAATTGGTCTGGGTCACATCACCGATTTTGCTCATTTTTACATATATATAAGTATGTGTCAAAAAACTGCGAAGCCCAAAGTATGAGCTCCGGTGCACCCCCCAGAGCGCCAGGGCCCCCCCTCCAAAGTAAGGGTGGTCGAGCCAAAAATCCAAAATTCAGGTGTCCGCTTCAGACCAGCGTTATACACTCAACATTTGTGCTAGGTTGACATTCAATACACCAACAGATCCGCAATGACATGCAGATTTCAAAAATGGTATCTAAAATGCGCTTTAATCTCTCCGTACCGCTGTTTTTGACCAAAAATGCGGTCGAACGCCAATTTTTTTGCTTACTGACCGAGACATTGACCCTAACTTTTGCACCTTGGAATGACGGGACAGACGTAGATTTTTTATATTATTTTGCCTACTAAACCCGCAACGTACGCACAAAATTTGGAGAAAATCATCGCGTGCCAACGGGTCGAAATTGGCTCTGGAAGTGTTGGACGAAAAAAATTTTTCGTTAAATGTTGACAAAAATTTATTCTCTGGGTCAATTTTTTATGCTGATGACGATTCTGATAATTGTTTTTGTGAAAAATCGCAATTTCGCCGGAAACACGCCGATTTCTGTTCAGTTCAGCAAGAAGAGATGATCTGTTCCTGTACTTGTTATGGGTGCGTCACAGCGCGTTTTGCCTCATAACCAAAGTTGTAGAGGGGCCCGAGCTCAGTACTGTGGTGCAAGCTAATCTGCGCAACGCGCCATGGTAATGCTATTTTGCGCAACGAAAAAAATCTGCTTTTTCTGTAGTTCGGATGGACGCGATTTTTTCAGTGAATTATAATCTACAGACCTCGGGAATTTGAAAAATGTATTTATTTTGATTCTAGGTGGAACGGTTCCAGAGATAAGCAGCGTCAAATTTGGCCGAAAATGCTAAAAATGGCCATTTTTGGCGATTTTCAGATTTCTGGGGGCAGCATTGAAATAACTCGGGACCAACTGAACCGATTTGGCTGAAACTCACAGCTATGGTGCAAAATTGAGTTTTACATCGATTCTGATGCATAAGAACCCTGAAAGACCTTAGGCACTAAGGGTTTTCATGGTCAGAGAATCCATTACTGACATAACTATAATCTCTGGATTACTGTATTTTGATATCCTGACGAGAAAATGTTATGTTTTGCTATTTGGGTGTTTCTGTTACAAGGAAACGATCTCGTCGGGACCTCAAAGTACAGTAAAGCGATGATGGTTATGTCAGAAATAGATTCCCCACTCCTGAAAACCTTTATTGTCTGCTACATAGAGCGTTTCCTCACACCAGGCATGCATAAACGCAAAATAACAATTTTCGTGTCGGGACCTCAAAATACAGTATTCCAGTGATTATAGTCAGACATGGGGAAAGGGGGGCTGAGGGGAGGTTGCCCCCCCTCAGGCTCTGACCTACCCCCCGCCCTCAGCCGGCCGCTACCCCCTCAGGAATTTTTTGGAAGAATTTTGTATAGAAAAGTATTATAAAAATATGCCTGGATTAGGTGTAAATGACTCAGACCAGCTTATTTTAATGAGAAATAAGCCAAAAAACCTTGATTTTAGCCAAAAATCGGACTTTTTGGCTTACCACCCCCTCAGCCCACCATCAGGCGCTCCTACCCCCTCAGCCCCCCCTCAGGAATTGAAAATTCTACCCCCCTCAGCCGAAATGCTAGCCCATGTCTGATTATAGTTATGTCAGAAATGTATTCCCTGACCATGAAAACCCTTAGTGCCTACTCTATATTGCATTTCCTTGCCGCAGGAAGAATGTAAATTGACAAAAAGTTATTTTCGTGCCGGGACCACATACTACAGTACCCGTATGGCTTCAGAAAGGCCTGAGATCGATTCAAAACACTTAAAAGTACATTTTTAACAAGAGTGGTGGGCTTAAACTACTATATACCAGCAGAAAAAGAAGAAATGACCTCATCTTGGCAAAATCGGGAATACGGTATCAGGGTCAAGTTTTCAGGGCTCTTGTGCATCAGAATCAATGTAAAACTAAATTTTGCACGATAGCCGTGAGTTTCAGCCAAATCGGTTGAGTTGGCCCCGAGTTATTTCAATCCTGCCCCCAGAAATCTGAAAATCGCCAAGAATGGCCATTTTTAGCATTTTCGGCCAAATTTGACGCTGTATATCTCTGGAACCGTTCTACCTAGAATCAAAATGAATACATTTTTGAAATTCCCGAGGTCTGTAGATTACAATTCACTGAAAAAATCGCGTCCATCCCAACTACAGAAAAAGCAGATTTTTTTCGTTGCGCAAAATAGCATTACCATGGCGCGTTGCGCAGATTAGCTTGCACCACAGTACCGAGCTCGGGCTCCTCTACAACTTTGGTTATGAGGCAAAATGCGCTCTGACGCACCCATAACGAGTACAGGAACAGATCATCCCTTCTTGCTGAACAAACAGAAATCGGCGTGCTTCTGGCGAAATTGCAATTTTTCACAAAAACAATTGTCACAATCGTCATCAGCATAAAAAATTGACCGAGAGAATAAATTTTTGTCAAAATTTAACGAAAAATTTTTTTCGTCCAACACTTCCAGAGCCAATTTCGACCCGTTGGCACGCGATGATTTTCTCCAAATTTTGTGTGTACGTTGCGGGTTTAGTACGCAAAATAATATAAAAAATCTACGTCTGTCCCGTCATTCCAAGGTGCAAAAGTTAGGGTCAATGTCTCGGTCAGTAAGCAAAAAAATTGGCGTTCGACCGCATTTTTGGTCAAAAACAGCGGTACGGAGAGATTAAAGCGCATTTTAGATACCATTTTTGAAATCTGCATGTCATTGCGGATCTGTTGGTGTATTGAATGTCAACCTAGCACAAATGTTGAGTGTATAACGCTGATCTGAAGTGGACACCTGAATTTTGGATTTTTGGCTCGACCATCCCTACTTTGGAGGGGGCCCTGACGCTCTGGGGGGTCCACCGGAGCTCATACTTTGGGCTTCGCAGTTTTTTTACACATACTTATATATATGTAAAAATGAGCAAAATCGGTGATGTGACCCAGACCAATTTGGGGAGGCTCCCTTATCAGATCCTGAATCCTCTCAGAAATTGCATATTAAGCATACATGTAACAGAGATGTTTGAAATGATGATGATGAAAAGGGTAGTGAAAAGGAAGAGAAAGAAAACGAAGAAAAAAATAAGAAACATAATTCGCAGAGGACAGGGAGAGGAGGAAATTGTTCTATTTGAGCTCATTGGAAAAGAGTTTGCAACCAATTTTACTGATGAAAAAACATCAAATGAAGATAAAAGCAGAGAAAGGCTGAAACATGGCACAGCAGTGATCAACTCAACGAACTGATGGAGCGGGAGGAATTTCCAGAAATGAAGATTCGGAAGAGGCGTCTAAAGTTTACAGTCTATTCCAACGGCCATCAGGCCAAGATGGGGCCTGGTCGACGTCCACAAGGAGGAGTGATGAAGAGATTGAGTGTTTGCATTGTAGCTACCATGTGGTTGTTCTGTGTGATTGCTGGTGGTGTGTTGTGTTTGCTACTGATACCCATAAACGCCTTCAGTATGTATGTATGTATTGAAGAGAGAGAGCTGTTTATAAATGTGGCTCTTAATATCCCACTGGGATATTACATGGACCCTTATTCCGCTTTATATCCCATGGAATATTACTTGGCGGCAATGTTTATGCCAAATTTTTAATAATTTTCTTTACACAGGCATACTGTATGTATGATAAAACATTGTTCCGGTTAATATTCCATGCCGTTTCCAGTTAATATCCCATGGCTTTGTCCAGTTAATATCCCTGGAATATTAACTGGCGGCAATGTTTTCACTGAGAAACGTGATTTTCCGTGTTATAACCCCTGGAATACTAAGTGGAAAACTCCGAAAGTCTGTTCTGTGTTCTAGCCGTGTTTGTAGTGTTTGTTTCTCAGTAAAGCACCCGCACTTTCCAGTTGGCTTCCCCTTCACTGGGTAGATGACTGGGCAAGTTTGGTGCCAGAATTCAGACTCGCTCAGGTTTTATGAGCCGAAAATCATGTCCATGCAAATTCTAATACTGTATGTTCGTTAATTCATGGAGCATGTGTCCGAAACTTGCAGGAATGATTGGCATTGCTCATCATAAAACCTGAGCCAGTCAGAATTCTGGCACCAGACCAGTGTGGTGCATTTTGAAAATTTGAAACTAGGTAAAGTAATACTAGGTAAAGTTGTCACCTAAAGAACTAGGTAAAGTAATACTAGGTAAAGTTCTCAGCTAAGAAACTAGGTAAAGTAATACTAGGTAAAGCCCAGAAAAACTAGGTAATACTAGGTAAACTTAAAAGGCTCGAAATCAAGTCAAAATATTATTTTTGGTTCAATAAAACAATGATGAAGTTAGTGGAGTTAAAATTTACGATATTTGACACATTTCAAGTAAATATTTGTATTTTATTGATCAAATAAGTCAGAAATTCATTCTCTGGGCCACTGTAATTGTGGAAAAGCCGGAAATTTGAAGGTTTGCTGACTGAAAAAGCCACATAAAACTGAAAATATCAAACTAGGTAAACTTGTTCTACCTAGAAGTACCTAGTTATGTGGATTTAAAACTAGGTAAAGTAAAACTAGGTAAAATAGAGTAACCAGCAACTAGGTAAAGTAAATCTAGGTACTTTTCCCGAATATTAACTAGGTAATACTAGGTATACCTAGTTACTTAGTTACCTAGATAAAAAGTGCACCACACTGCACCAGACTTGCACAGTATCTGCCCAGTCATCTGGTTAATTAATCCTGAAAATGCTAGTCAAATCGATCTGGAAATGACCGAGAATGAATCGTTTGAGTGAAGTTCGAAAAAAGGGGATGGACAGTTTTTTGTCCAATCTTTTCAATAGGCTCCGGTTTATCTATTGCTGGCCACCAAAACAAACAGTTATAGGTTGATTTGTTGACAGGACCAACACAAGTGCAAAGGTACAGTACCTTTGGTAGAGCTGTCGTAGCCAATCTTTTTGACCACATCCCGAATTACTCGTTGGTAATCAACGTGCGCTTTACTGCTCACCTCGCCACACACCAGAATCATACCAGTCTTGGTTACAGTTTCTGAAATTACCAAATATTAAACTCTTTCCAGATCGGCAGGTATCTTCAAGTGCAACGTTGGTCTGAGGCATCGAAAGGCACTATCTTCAACACATACGCCAAAACGAATGAAGCATTAAGGGACCCCTACGAGACACCCTAGACCCCCCACACTCTGACCAGCCTCTACGCAGCAGTTGCAACGTTCCCTTTACACAGGTCAAAAGAACACTTACTGCGTAGTAAGGTGTGAAATGAATAAGGTATTTCCCTATACCCTACCGGCCGTGACACCGGTTCGATTTTATTTCTGCAAAATAGCAAAAAGGCAGGTGATGTCAGGGAAAGCAGAGAGCAGCTGAAGCTGACCCCCACAGTCCTGCGCGGAAAGCAGCCCGACTAGCGCACTGTCCATTTTGCACAGCTCTACCGGGGGACGCAACCTGGCCACCAGAGACCAGGCCCTCCTGAACCCCAAACAGGAGCAACGGCCAACACTTGGCTTCGCTTTGGAGCCAGCACCACCTGGCCGACCCACACCTACTCCCCATCGTTTTTAAACGACGTCCGCTATTTTGAAACATTAACCGGGCGGGTTTTCGACCTACGAAACAAAACTAAATAGGCATGCGACTTGGGGGCCGTTCATAAACGACGTCGTTCCAAAATCCCGATTTTTCGGACCCCCCCTCCCCCCAAAATCGCCTTGCGTCGTTTCTTGGGAACCCCCCCCTATGGCGACGTCGTTTTCGGTTTACCCCCCCCCCCCGATAAAAGGGCAGTACATACAGTACTGTCACGTTTTTTTGTTACCATACTGCGCAATCAATAGAATAAATCCCTACAACCACTCTGGAAAGCTTTTCTGTATGGAGAAACGTTTGACAGAATGTGCATAAATCGAAAATAATGTAATTGAAGTACCCTAAAATTCATAAAAAAGCGACGTCGTTTTTTGCTAACCCCCTCCCCCTCCTGGTGCGTCGTCTATCGTCGCATTTCAGCCGACCCCCCCTCCCCCCCTCTGGAACGACGTCGTTTATGAACGGCCCCTTGACTGTTGCTACATGATTTCTTTCACTTAAATTTGGCGCGTTTGTGTGTCTTCAGTGAGCTACTGTATCTCTAACCAGGAGTGGACCTGACCTGAGCCAAATCTCCAAATATGACTGGCCAATTTTTGCAGGCCAAAACCCATATTTCGGAGGGCAAGAGGAATCGTGCTTCTAGTTTGCCTACTTGCAATCGTGCAGTGCCTGCGTACTGAATCCTTGGTCTGGAAAGCTTTCCTGACCATCATTCTACTAAAAAAGATAACTATGGTTTTACTGTAACTACCGTATCCCGAGTTGCGGCATTTTTAAATAGGACTAATTTCGCTTGTTTCTGAACGGATTTTAACTGGATTCTCGCTTTACACACCCTTATTTTCTTGTTAAATGTTTGAATGGGAAACTGGAGACATGACCGATGGAAGAGAAACTGACCGACAGCCACCTTGGCGTTGGGGTCCTGGGCCAGGTGTGCGTCTAGAATGGCATCCGAGATCTGGTCACACATCTTGTCGGGATGGCCCTCCCCCACCGATTCGCTAGTAAACAGAACCGATTCCGTCTGCCACGCACCACTGCCACTGTCGCTGCCTCGGGCTCTATTCGAGGCACTTGGACTGGACAAGCCAACGCCGACGAAAAACGGACTCTTCGCCTCCATTAGAGGTGATCTTGCCATAAAAAACCTGTCTGAATATCGTTTATTATTTTGCCAGAAGGTGGAAGAATAAATTGAACTTACTAAATAATTAGCCTTGTGGCTTCTGTTTTTTACACAACTCAACAGAAGTTGCAACAAAAATCTACATACGAACGCAGCCGGTTTCCGGCCGGACACAGCACAGACGATGTGCCTGCGATCGATTTATGAGCCAGTTGGCGCGGTCCCAACTGCCGCCAACAACTTTGAAAATAGACGTAGACAAAAACGTTTGCATATTTGCAGAACTCTAGATTTACATCCCTAAATCGTTTTTATCATATATTATTTGATCGTTTTGATCATATATTATTTGGTCGGTTTGATCGATCGATTGAGTATATAATGGTATATATGATTGTATAAACCAAGTGCCCCTTTTTGCCGCGTCGTTGGCTCAGTGGGTAGCTTGCTGCCTCTGAGTCACGGCGGCCCCTGCATCCCTAGCGGTTGTAGTGGTTCATCCTCTCGGCGTGGCGTTTCTTGCTGCAAAGAGTTGGTCGTCGGCACAACGCTCCACCCAGGCCACCGAAAGCTGGTTACAGCGAGTAGATAAAATGGGAACCAACTGGATCTGCCATAGCACCGAAGCCGCTCCTACAGCATGCCAACTTGGAGAAAGATCAATGACGTCAAGTGCTGGCTGAGACGACACAACAAGGCCTATACCGGTTTACTCCTCTTCGGCCGGGCGGCAGTGGACGCTGTCAGCACTATGACGTCAATGCGCCAGGCGCTCTCTTAGTACCTGGCGCCCAACAGCATGGCTAGAGTGGCTGGCAGTGATAGAAGGGAAACGTCCGAGATGACGAAACACGGGGGTTGCGCAATGGATCGCACGGTCTGAGCGTGGGGCTGTAAAAGCCCCCCCCGCTCATCGGATCGGATCGTGCCCCTTTTTTACTGTGAATTTGTATTGCACCTGCCTAGTACTGTGGTTTGTATATGTAGTCCGGGTACTATAAATAGAGGGGTTCTATAAACAGCACTATACGGTAGTTTGTAGTACTACGTATTGCATTAGGTCTACGCCCAGCCCATCGGTTTTTGCTTTTTCCGACTAAAGTTTTGAAAATTTGGTCTGAATTTTCAAATTAAAACATAAAATTATGCCAATGCTGGACCTGTGCGTGCACATCTCTACCCAATTTAGTATGTGCAAACGCCACTTCCAATGGACCATTTTCAGATACTGTAGCTCCGCACCAAGGACGCAAACAAATGAACCAAATTTAAACAAAAGAAATTATTTAACAGGGCCAGGTCGCATGCCTGTTTAGTTTTGTTTCATAGGTCGAAAACCCGTTCAGTTAATGATTCAAACTTGTGGACGTCGTTTAAAAACGATCTCGTCGTCGTTTAAACTCGGCTAGTTGACCTGTTGCACTACTCACACATTATTACAGTAATTCACACCGAATATGGAATATTCAACCGACAGACATACATACTGATTAAAAAGTTCTCGAAAGAAATGCAGTAGCTCAGCCTAGCATGATAGGGTCACCGAGTCTGTAGTGAATCAGATTCTGGTAGACATCTTCAGCCTTGCCACCAACTGCAGCTGCACGTCGCTTCAAGCCCAGCTTCTTCAACATGGCTCCCTCTCGCCAAATATGGACATGTGCACGCGAAACGGTGGCCAAAATGCTGAGAACCACTAGAACCAACAGCAGCTTCATGCTCTACAACGCAACTATAATACAGCGCTCAACCGCAGATCAACAAGACACCAACTTGCAGTGGTTTGGGAGTTATTCAACCTTTCAGCAAACTAGGTCTCAGGGGATTCAGGGTGGCAAACTGAATGTCAACACTAGTTTGCTTAGCATCAAAAAAGGAGAGCTCAGGAAAGCAGTCTCTCTTTGAGGCAATATCTACAGTACTGGTCAAAAACGTTTATCTACTGTTACAGATAGACCAAGGTCACAGTCCAGTCAGTATAGTGATGCGCTTGGGCTGAATTTTCGGTTCAGTGGGGGTCCTGCCTCATCATTACTGTGCACTAATAATCAGCTGCACTACCGTTGGGGGGCAACAGTGCACAACACAAAGCCAATGACAGATTGGTTGGGACAGAAGCGGCTACCAGCTTCCAAAGCCAAGCTCATATGGCTTGGCTAACTAGGCTTATAGCCACACTGGCACTACCGACCAAATTGTTCGTTCTCCGTCTGCTTATGTGTTCAGGTTTGACTGCGAAAATTCCACAATTTCTCCAAGAATCAACGACCATTGTTAATAAATAATTGTACTCATGAACTGTACTGAAAACGCCAGATTACGTAGCACACTTGAGAGGGTTTTAATCAATTTGAAATGAATTCGTTTCCCGCCTAATGTCACAACAGTTCAGGTTTATGTCTGTCTTCAGCTGATAGAGTGATTGTGCTTTTCAAAAGATTACATCACAAATCAGCAAAATACCATACAACCAAGCAAAAAATCGAGTTGGTAGGAACAGGAATCTGAACCTACTGTATGTTATAAGTACTAAAGACGAGCGTTAAGCCCAACATTGCTTAAACGATGGTTCACATTGCTCAGATTATCCTGCTTCCGGTTGTAGAGATTCAAGGGGTAGACAGGGGTGACGGTGTGTTGTCTGTGTGCACAAGGCACAACCTTAGCCAGCTGAGAGCGCACAGTGGGAGCGACAGCGAGCGAAAGCCAGGGGTTGCAGCCACTGAACACATCGCTGACCAAACTGTACACCAGCACGTTCAGTCTGTACAGCTCTAGATCGTCCGGCGGTGTCAACACCATGCTCAGTTGAAAGAATCCGAACGTTAATCTAAACCAAGCCGTTGAGACCACGATTTGTTGCTGTAACTGAACACCCACTGAACAAGGAACATAGCGAAGCCGACGCCCAGTAACTTGAGATCGGTGTATTTGGCTGAGTTCTCCTCTAGCCCAGTGTCGCTCCGCTTGAAATGCTTGCGCGCGTGCCAAAAGGACACCACATAGCAGACAGTGGACGCTAGGTTGCTTACCCAGTTGAATGCCAGACCACAAGCAAACACGAGAGAGATCTAGAATTTTTTTAAACAAAAGGGCAGCATGTAACCAAGATCGCGGTATTTCTCGAAATACCGAGAATTATCGGTATTTTTCTGTCTCGGTTTGTTATTCGAGATCTCGGTATCCGAATACCGAGAAATACCAAGAATACATGGTTTTATGGTCTTCAGCGGTAAAACTACGAAAAAAGGTGAAAAACAGTCCAAAACAGGATTTTTATATACGTTCATTATTTTTCCACTGTTCTCACTCATCTCAAAATCTTGCTATATTTGAATTTATATTCAATTTTGACAGCTTAATGTTTGACAGTGTCATAATTATTTGGCTCTTGATCCAAGTTTTTTATAGAAACTGTACTCAAATGCTAAGGCATTGTTTTTACTGAACCAAATAGACTTTCAGAAAATTGAAATTTATTCTTAGTACATAAATCGATATCAGATTATGCGTTCTCGGTTTTCTCTGTATTTCTCGTTATTTTTCAATTGTTGGTATTCCTTTCTCGTTTACATCACTAGAATGTACCCAAGATGTGCGTAGTGGCTATACCCCAGGAAGCAAGGAACAAGAAGGGTAAGCCCCGGCCTAAGTGTGAGCCTAATACCTAAGCCTAAACCTAAGCTTAAGCAAGCCTGACACTACTTAAACGCAAATTTTAATAGCAGTATTTGCAGTCACTATTTTTTTAGCAATTTTCTGTATAAAATTGGAACAAACTGAAGAATAACTGCAGAAATAGTTTGTCCAGGAAAATCATAAAGACAGCGAAAATTGCAGACCGGTTTAATCTTAAACCTACCATCCAAGCGGGAGCCAGAAACAGAGGTGGACTTAGAGTTCCGGTTGTATTGTCTATGACAACGTAACCATAGTCCAAAGCCGACAGCGGAACAGTGGCACAGAACGGCTGCAGCCATGCTAACAGCAAAACAAAGGCCACAAATTTGCAGGACCAAATCTACAAACACACATGCAGTTGTAGAGCGTATAACTTTTACATTCTTACAGAGTTGTGTTTCTGGTCGAAAGCTAGAGCAGTCATTCGATTGATGGCCAAAACGGTCATGTGATTCATCTGAGCCATACCGCAATGCCAGGCCAACAACACGTGCGCGGTGGCCAACTGTTGGTTGAATTTCTTGGCCACTTTGGCCATCCCCAGCCAATCAAAGCTCGGCATCTTGATCAGCAGCCAATTGTTGGCCATCACTGTCAGGTCGGCCACGCCCAGACTCAGACACATCTTGAAAAACTCGCTGTTGAACGGTCGCACTTTGCGGTTGCGAAAGATGGTGTAGAGAAAGAGCAGATAGAGCAAAAATGTGACGCAAACGAATACAAATTGACAGAGTTCTAGCGGCGTCGGCTTAGAGGCCATCCTCTTTGTCTTTTAGAGTGGCTGTTCTGGGCTGCAAGTTCAACGTAATTGGAAGGCCGTTGATTTGGTCCCATGTTAGCCTACAGATATCTGATCTTTCTTATGATTAATTGCTCCCAAAGAGTTATGCATGTTTACCACGGCTATTTCTAGTTTATCTCATCCGTTCAGTAATACATGTGACGGATCCTTGGGAGTGAATTGTGGGATTGAGAGAAAGAGTAATAAAACTGCTAAAATGCAAGTCAAAATCGCTTAAACGCTTGTTACAGTCAGGCACTTAACGCCGTTTATGGTACCGACACTGTATATGGTGCTGGTACCATATATGGTACCGGTACCTAGGCTAGTGGCACCATTACCATAAACGGCGTTAAGTGCCAGACTGTGTTAGGGTTTCAAAACGTACATGTAGATTCAATAATACATTTATTCTTGGTGGAAGTACAGCACATTGAAGAAGCTGAGCAATTTTAAAATTGGCGCTTCGACTGTCAGTTTACATGTCAGACGGTATATGTCAAATCTGTAGTGATTTGATTTTAGCGTATGTCCAGTTGCGTATTTGCCTTGTCCTGATTTAGCTAATTACTGGTTTTTCACTTGTATTTTGTTCTCTTGCACAGTATATTTGCTTTGCTCTGATACGGTAATTTCTGCTTTTTGTTTGTGTGGCAACCGGAAGGTTGTTGTTTGGTCACAGAGCAGAGTTAATGAGAGTTGGCTGGAGACGAGCAAGCGGCTGGTCCTGTCCAGGAGCAAGAGCCAGCGAGCCAGTGAGGACGGGCCAGCGCGAGACAAGACCAAGACCCATGCTGTTTAGTTTGTTTGCTCGAATAAACTTTATAAGAGAGACGCATTGTTTATTTGGTGTAGCTCAGCGGAGCGGCACAAGTCCTTAGTCCTTTTTCTCACTTCGCGACAGTAGAGAATATCGTAGACGGCCACACTCCCCTGTATTGAATAAACCTGCTCTATTTAGCTGTATGGAAGCTGAAAATAATGTTTAGGCGTTCTTCCCTCAAACTAAAATGTGCAGGGTTTTATTTTGAAGCCCAGAAAATTCAATCAACCAACTGTAATAAAAGGTGTAGCTGAGTCAGAGTGGGGATTGTGATCGTCAGCCTCAGAACCTGCCTTAGTTCAACTTCTTCGGTGTGGGCTTTCTTCAAAAACACAACACCTTTTCTTCTTGTTGTTGCATTATTTTGTTTTCATGTTCAGCTATAGCTCTTAGCATACATGTAACAGGTCATCCGCCGATGGGGGGAGGGGGGGTTGGGGGGGTCTGGCGCCGGCGGGGGGGGGGGGGTCTGAGCCAAAATTTTAGGGGAGGGGGGGGGCACTAAAAACGCTCAAAAATCGAGAAAAATCGCAATTTTTGGCCTAAAAATCGCCAAAAATCGCTAATTTGGGCTGAAATACAGCTAAAAAAGTGCTGTTTTGCAGGCGATTTTGGCAATTTTTGTGTGTGAAAGTGTAAAAAATTGCAAAAATTTGCTCGAAAATTTACTTGCCAGAAAAATCGGAGGGGGGAGGTCGGCGAAATCGTCTCGGGGGGGGGGGGGGTTCCCCATCCGGGGGGGTCTGGCCA
The DNA here is from genome assembly GCA_030248155.1 of Sabatieria punctata. Taxonomy (NCBI): domain Eukaryota; kingdom Metazoa; phylum Nematoda; class Chromadorea; order Araeolaimida; family Comesomatidae; genus Sabatieria; species Sabatieria punctata. The sequence goes on from JASANB010002293.1 coordinate 28,236, forward strand.
AAGTCGGGGGGGGCGCAGACCCCCCCAGACCCCCCCCTGTTACATGTATGGCTCTTAGACGCAGAAATTTTTTGCGTGCCTGGCCATAGCGACATGCAATGCGTGCCTAAAAAATGGTAATCACGCAAAATATTTTTTTAAAGTAACTGAAATTTTCAAAAAAACGTGACTGGCCAATCACGCGTTGTATGCAGCACTGTGCATTGTCTGACAAAAAAGCGTGATTGGCCAATCACGCGTTGTATGCAGCACTGTGCTTTGTCTGACAAAAAGCGTGACTGACCAATCACTTTTTTTTGCACTTTTATTTTTCAATCACATTTATGCTAAAAACAGCCGCACGCAAAGCGTGATTCTATGTGGGGTACTAGTCCAAATGGAGTAGCTTCTGCTAGCAAGGGATAGAGAACGCGGACCCGGTTCGGTTTGTTTCGGATAACAGGGCCTGCTCGGTGCGTAGCTTGTGCTAAAGCTAAACGGAGTTTGTGCACAAGGTCGGTCCCCGGGCCACAGAATACTCCGGCACTCCACTCGAAAAAACCGACCCAGGTGGTGTCAGGGCCACCCGCAACGCCTTTAACGCACGTCTAAGTGCAGCTAGGCATGCCAGTACTTTAGTTTTAGCTAGGATGCCGACGCTGGCGGCCTTCAACAATATACAATGTAGTTGTATCAGATGTCATAACAAGTCCTTGTAGTGCACTATATAAACAATGCATACTACATATAAACCTAGAAACTGTATTCATTACTCACAACTTCAACCATGCACATGCTGAGCTCATGCCTGTTTTGGATTGCGCTGTGCACAACAATTCAGATAATCCAATCGGAAAGGAACACAACTGCTCAGCCAGAGCAAGTCTGTGCTGTGAATGAGGAATATCGAGAATGTCAATCATCTTCCTGCATACCAACTTGCGTCAATCCCACTCCTGGCAATTTTTGTTCCTACGACTGTATTAGAGGCTGTTTCTGCAAGAAAGGGCTTGTGCGCAATCGCAAAAATAACACATGTGTACCTGTTTCTGAATGTCCAGAAAGTAATCTGTTCTGTCAGTCAGAGAGACTAAGCCATAGACGAATCGGTTCCTTTTATGGCTTACCTCTCCGACTATGGCTATGATGTTCCATCGATGGCTATTGAACGTCTACTTAGCCATACATGGCTACTTAGCCCTCTATGGCTACTTAGCTCTCTATGGCCACTTAGCCTTCTATGGCTACCACTCCTCCACAGCATATCCAACTATGGTTACGTAGCCATGTATGACTACAAAGACAGGGTCCACGCACTTTTAGCCATAGATGGCTATGTTGATACGTAGCCATCTATGGCTATGTGGCCATCTATGGCTAAAATCGAGGAGGCCCCGCCTTTTTAGCCATCTATGGCTACATAGCCATAGTTGGCTATGCTGTGGAAGAGCGGTAGCGTAGATGGAGGAGGAGGAGGAGTGGATGGATAGCGATGGAACATCATAGCCATAGTCGGAGAGGTTAGCCATAAAAGGAACCGATTCGTCTATGGTTTAGTCTCTCTGACTGTCTGTTAAAACCTGTGAAACGAACAAACTAACAGTTTTTGTTTTTCAGTTAGATGCCCCCCTTTAGAAAGTCCGCTAAACGGTTTTGTGGTTGGAGGTGAAGAAGGCAAAGTAGGCGACAATGCAACATTTGGCTGTAGACACAATTTCACCTTGGTTGGACTCACAACTTTAGTCTGCACACGATATGGAAGATGGTCGGATTTCAGACCTCACTGCTATGGTTTGAACCGAATTAGCAAAATATGCTACTTTATTAAGAAGATTTCAGTGCCCACATGTCCATCTGTCATCATCCTGGGTGCCGAGAAAATGCGATTAGCCTTTTCACGTTTAAAAAATTGGGAAAAGTTCGATGATGTTCCTCATGGCGCTAGTCTTATGGTCACATGCAATCGTTTGTGCAACAAGGAACCAAGAAAGTACATGAGATGTTTCAATGGAAGTTGGAGTCACATTAACAGATGTGCTTGCGGTAAAATTGCACTGTTTTTGCATGTGTCCCTATTGGCTTCCACACCTAACAGCATGTCCAATTCAAACATCACTGCTACTTCACACTAAAATATAATTTTATAAGATTTTCTGGCCTACTCCGCAACTCTACTTGATAACAGAGTATTCCATTACAGTTGAACCATGGGAACCAGAGCCAAATAGTACTCCAAGGAAAGACGCTAAAGGTGCAATTTCTTCATATAACAGTCAGGCACTTAACGCCGTTTATGGTACCGACACCATATAAGGTGCCGGTACTTAGGGTAGTGGTACCATATATGGTACCCCGACGTTCGGAGCCTGTGGTGGTACCATATATGGTAACCTTACCTTCGCATTGGTACCGGTACCCTATATAGTACCACTCTGTTCAGATTTCGTACCATATATGGTACCGGCACCCATGGCCATATATAGTGTCGGTACCATAAACGGCGATACCGGAGAGTGCTGCATAGGGTACCCCTCCAGATAGCGTACCCGGGGTACACTAACTGGCACTTAGTGCCGGATTGTGTACCCGGGGTACACTATTTGGAGTCAGATTTTATGTCATGGGTGTCCAAAATTTTCAACATTACGGTAGATTTAAAGCAGGTCTATGTATATTTTTTGCGAATTTTCAACCGTTTTTACTGATACAAACCTCACATGAATGGAAACTTTGACCAACCACTCTCATTTTCATGGCAGAAACAGTAATCTCGATTGGAAAATTGCATTTTTGCTCAGAAATCGTGAAAACAAGCAGTTAAACATGATTTGGCTAAGTGCCAGTTAGTGTACCGGGTACACTATCTGGATCTCATTTTTGTTGCGGAAAATGCTAAGTGCTGGTTAGTGTACCCGGGTACCCAATGCAGCACTCTCCGGTAAGTGCCTGACTGTATAATATCATCTATTGAGGAGATAGGTTGAAGACCAACTTGTTATTTTGCCTTCCAGAAAAGATCCTATTAATTGGAGGGAAGGCAAGTCCATCAACCATGGAGTTGTACGATCCAGACAACCCAGAAAACAACAGAGAGCTCAACGTCAGTCTCTTCCAGAGCCGATACGACCATACCAGTGTGGTTCTGCCTGATGGCAGTGTGTTTACACTAGGAGGACAGACTCCCCAAAATCTCTATTACCCAAGAGATACTGAAAAGTTGGTTGAATCCTATCATCCTCACACAGGAAAGATCAGTTTGGCTCCTGATCTGAATACATGGAGAACTCCCAAACCAGGCACTTCTGTCTTGAATGAAATGGTCTACATATGTGGGGGGCGCGGAAGTCCAAAAACGTGTGAACGATTCAATGGGACACATTGGCAGTATGTTGCCAGTATGAACGAGCCTCGCTATGAGTTTGCAATGACCGTTCTCAATGGTTCACTTTATGCTGTGGGGGGCACAAAATACATTGGAGGTAGGGGTCTGTCCCTTACTACACTGAGAACTGCTGAAAAATACAACCCAAGCACTAACACATGGTCAAATGTTGCAAGAATGAGTGATGCTAGAGCTCGAGTGTCTATTGCTACATTGAATGGATTTATCTTTGCCTGTGGGGGACAACGGGGTACATATCATTTTGTTATTCCTTAGGAAAACTCTAACAAACTGAATTATGGTAGCGACTGGATAAGAAATTACAACAGTTTAGGTCCAGTGGAATTGAAATCCTGTGAGAAATACGACCCTGTTGCCAATGTGTGGTCAGATGTAGCTGAAATGAATGAGATAGACCGGAGTGGTAGAGTGATGTTGGTAGCAGTTAGAAAGCGTCTAATTGCTGTGCATAGTCAAGTGGTGGAGCAGTATGATTTGGAGAAGAATGTTTGGTCTGTGCTCCCAAATCGTACCATCGTAGACAGACACAGGGCCAGTGCTGTTCTGATTACTGTTTGATTGTTTTCTGTTCAACCATATTCGATGCTCTTATAAAGTGTGCAATCTCTGACCCAAACGTCACATTTTTAACTTTGATGAACTATGAAATGAAAGTCAGTGAGTAAAATGTTTGAAAACAGGTGACAAAGCCTAAATAGATTTTTGTTTGAATTGAAATCATTTGCTCCTCTAATAGTTACGCATTTGCTTACATTCACCATAGGAAATAATTGAAGAAAATAATTGAAAATTTCAGGCCAATTTCAATTAAATTCTGGTCCGACTTTTGAATTTCAATTAAATTAAATTAAATTAATTGAATTGAAATTGAAAACGGGCCAATTATGCGAATTTCAATTACAACTAAATTAATTTTTTCATCACTACTGTACAGGGCTGTAATGATGACCACAATGCTTTTTAAATGCGTTTTTGAAAGATAATTTTTACAAATTTTCACGCCCTTGTTGGTCAGAATCCCAACTAAGGGACCGTCCATAAACGACGTCGTTCCAAAATCTCGATTTTTCGGACCCCCCCTCCCCCCAAAATCGCCATGCGTCGTTTCTGGGAACCCCCTCCCCCTAAAGCGACGTCGTTTTCGGTTTACCCCCCCCCCCCCCGATAAAAGTGCAGAACATACAGTACTATCATGTCTTCTTGTTACCATACTGCGCAATCAATAGAATAAATCCCTACAACCACTCTGGGAAGCTTTTCTGTATGTAGAAACCTTTGCCAGAATGTACTTTAATTGAAAATAATACAATCAAAGTTACCTAAAATTACGAAAAAAGCGACGTCGTTTTTTGCTAACCCCCTCCTGGTGCGTCGTCTATCGTCGCATTTCAGCCAACCCCCCCTCCCCCACTCTGGAACAACGTCGTTTATGGACGGCCACTAAGCCTCCTCATACTACGAAAACTGTTAATTTTAAGCTAAGAATGCCTTTCAAATGCGTTTTTGAAGGCTAATTTCTCAAAATTGCCTCATGAACAAAAGTGACGTCATTATTAGCCGAACCCCCCTCCGCCTTGTCATCGGTTGTCAACACTTGGCAAACCCCCTCCCCCTAACAGATGACGTCATTTTTCCACAGCCCCTTGTGTGTTTTTACCAGGAAAAGTGGTTTCAGTAAATTTTATCATTCCCAAAAATATTTTTGCAGTATTCCCGATCCGGTCTGGTGAAAAATTTCAATCCGGTCAGGCCCTACACACCCTTGCTGTGGGTTTGTATATACAAAAATATACGTATACAAATTTGTATATATATACAAATGTTTTGGATTTACACATATATTTGAAAATCCTAATATTTGCCATCTGCAGTGCAGTCTGACTCACAGAATAATTTCAAAGCATGTCAGTCTACATTTTCATTAGAGTGCGAACTGGCATTGGATTGGGTATTGGCGTGTTTTCCAGGTGTTCGTCCCCCCATGCTAAATGGGGAGCTGTCGAAATCGAAAAAAAATCGATTTTGACCTGAAAAATTGACCTTGAAAAATCGAAAAGGTCTAGGAAGCCGTTTTTGCGTTAATCAACTAAGATTAGCAGAATTTCTTATACATATTGTCTGCTTTTCTATGTAGGCCACTTCAAAATTTTAATTCCTGTGCAAAAAAATCCTGCGTACACCAATAGAATGTACTATTCACTGAAATGCAATTTTTAGTCCAGCTATGCAATGCAAATTATTGGGTACTGGGGATCTCACTCGGGTATTGTTCGCACTCTAATTTTCCTAGCAATGTGTCATTAGGAAAATAGTGCACAGAACGGAAGACCTTGGAGTGAATTGGCTATTATGTAACTTAAAAGGTCTCATGGTTATGCACTTGTTATGCTCACTCTTTGACGCAACAGAGCTCAACTACGTGTCCCTTTCTGCTCTAAAAGCCACTAAGGTAATCACAATAATGAATGGAACACTGGAAGAGACGCCACTTGCAGTCAATCTACTGATCTATACATTCGGTTTTCTGGGAAATGGCCTAATTCTGGCCGTTTTCTTCAAGTACCCTGCACTGCGCGCCAAAGAATGTCTTCATCTGATAGCCTCTTTGGCTTTCACTGACATGAGCTACGGTAAAGGCCGATTTATTACTTGGACACCCGATCGCACTGCTACTTTTTTACTCGCTAGCAGGCATAGACGGGGAAAGTGCCACCCTTGTCAGTCCAATCAAAATTGCCTTCTTGAGTGCCAGTCGCAAGATAAAGTAAAAATCCGCCTTAACAGCTTACCTGTATTATGCATACTGCGTGTTTTTTGGACCCAGGCCAATTTGGGGCTGCTAAAAATAATTTCAGTAATGTAACCCATTTTTAGCTTTATCCAAGTGGTATTTCTTGATTAACGATCTTCTACCACTCTGGGGTATTCTGAAAGCTCAGAGCACAGTCTTAGGATGTGTGGCTCGAAATTCGCCAGCTGCTGGTTTGGTGATGTCGTGTCAACTGATGACTGTCTCAATCGCCTGGGACCGGCTTCAGCTGTTCGTCAACCATGTTGCTTACCGTCGCAAAAAACATAAGCGCTATGCTCATCGTTCTCTGTTGCTATCGCTTTCAATGGGCTCAGTTGTGGCTCTTACCAGCTTTATGGGCATAGACTATCATACTGTACTTCCTTTCTGTTCACCTCTGACAACGTTCTATTACAACAGAGTTAACCTTGCTGTATTTTCCTTGGTCCATATCTCAATCAGGGGCCTATTTCATAAAACGTTCATATTTATGATTTTATGAGTTATGAGAATATGAGCTCATAGTATGAGTCCTCATAAAGTCGGTTTCACAACGTTTTGCGCGCACTCATATTTATGATTCCGATTTTATGAGTGATTTTATGAGTCGCAAAAAGAAGAATAAATAAAAAAAAGAACAGAAAATGAGTTTGGCCTTGAATTCGTGTGGAAAACTCTGGTAGCATCTTAGAAAAAATGTCTGGTCGCAAAAGAACGCAGAGAAAACCGTTGTATTGGGCGAAAATTTCGACTCAAAGCATCGAGAGGGAAGGAAAAGCATTTGGCAGAGGTCGACGAGCTTGTCCTGCAAATAAATACCTCGACTCCGCTTTGGTAGAAGTAGAAGGACTGGGCCAAGAAGCCACTGATCCGCAAGCCCAAAACACTGCCTCTAACGAGCATGATTACATCGGACAAACATCCTGTGATCAGGAAATAGACCCTGTTAGAGGCCTCCCCTACTGTCCCACCAGCCATGCCGTTGCCGAACGTCATCAGGTACCTATCTTTTAATTTTTTTGCTTGTAGAATTTGTATTCTTTATCCTTATCGGTTTTCGGTAACCCTGCCCCAGCAAAATTGCCCGTATTGGTACACAAATATGCCAGGGGTTCTAGCCTGAAAACTTTTTAGCGATAGATAATGAAAACTTTTCCCAGAATACGATATAAAACCTGAAACTAAACACGTTTGAAGCAGTGTTTTTCACTATTCTGCAGCAGTCGTATGTAGTGTACGCAGGGGATGCTTTGTGAGTTGGGTTCACTTCCGATTTCGATGGAGGTGTTGTAATAAAACGAGTAAAAAATAAGAGAACCCAATAGAAAGTACTCCAACCCACTCCCCTCCGAGAATAGCTAAGTTTATATCGACGGCCCTTTATGTCAGGAATACAACCGTCCTAAAAACGGGTTGGGTTCATTTGGGCGTGCACGTTTGGGCGTGTCTCGTTTGGGCGTGCACAGTTGGGCGTCGTTTCATTTGGGCGCGGACTTGTTTGGGCGTGTCTCGTTTGGGCGTCTGTCGAAAATTTTTAGTAAAAAATGAAAGAAATCTCAAAAAGTTTATTCTCATTTGCTCCAGATATACACGGCACGGAAAGATGGCATTAACGATAATGACAATACAAAACCACTAAACAGACAAGGTATAATAATAATAATAGAACAGCACAGTCGATGACACGGCAAAACCATGACAAGACGAAATTATCAATACGTAAGGTTGTGAGCAATGGCACGTAAATAATCAATTGTGTTTCTCTCTCTGTGGGAATCTACAACAGTGTTTGCTGTTTGGCTGACAAACTCAGCCCGGCGTGCACCGCTGCTATCACTTGGCACGTGCCATCTCGGGTCGTTTCGGCTAAGCGCTTCAATTCGGTGCGTCCGCGAGCTGCCTCGACCTTAGCTGCATCAGGTGCGTGCGTATGGGCATTGACCTCTTTCACAACCTAACAGAAACTAAGCCTAAGTACTAAAGCTCTATACGGTGTAATGAACATGCATGTGCATGGTCCGCAGCTCAGAGGGGGACAGTCAGGTCTCCATGCGTAGTTGCCTGGCGAAATGCTCAAATTTTCGGCGGAATTATTATTGTACAACATGCACAAAATACGAATAGATTACGTCCTTTACAGCGGAGTAAACTGTAGCGCTCAACGCTCAGACTGATGCTACTCTACTGGTAAGGTGGGTAGGGACAGAGTCTGTCTTAATTGTGTAATTATGCTGCCGCATACTTTGTCTAAGGGCGGAGAGCAGAAAAATTATGGGAGTCAGCATTGTTTCTCTGACCTCTTCTCTATGTATAATCGGTTTGTTTTTGGTAGATTGGCCACAAACAAGGTAGGCTGCAGGACTGCTTTGAAACCTACATAGTTCCCTACATTACATAATATAAAAAAATTTTTACAGACGCCCAAACGAGTCCACGCCCAAACGAGACACGCCCAACTGTGCACGCCCAAACGAGACACGCCCAAACGTGCACGCCCAAATGAACGGCTCCCCCTAAAAACTACTACATTCTCAACTACGTACAATGTATGTATCTGTGGTGCCTGGTAAATTCCCAAGACCTCCTAGATGTTTAGATAGTTTTCGTCTTTTTCGGTAGATTTCAGTGTTTTCTTACATTAAAAACCATCTACAGCCCAAAATGTAAAATTATCTAGAGCGGTTTCTAGTGGTTTTTAGCCTGCTTTACGCTTTTAACCCATTTTTCAGCGACTTTTAGTCCCGAAATTTGAGCTCAGCAGAAGAAAGACCATCCGGGCCACCTGGGCTCAAACTCCAAACCCCTCCTTCTTTGACGCTGACCTGTTACGTATGTGCAATAGTGCGTACAGACTTAAACGTAGAACGCTTCTGCACGACCACAATCTTTTCGCAAAAGTAGGAAAAGAGAAATAATATCGGCTTTAACAAATTAAATTTGAAATTGAAATTTCCCTGTCCTTTTAAATCGGCTATTGGTTTTTACTCGATATGGATGTGGATTGATTCCCATACGTACACTTTGTATTCGTACGATTTAGCATCGCTTCACATAAGAAACTACGTATTTAGCTGTTTCAGTGTGAACAAAAATCAGCGGCCAGTTCCTGGAGGAAACCGAACCTACTAGCTGACGCTCGAAATTTTCGGAAGGAAGAAGAAATACATAGGTCCGCCGGTCTGGACCATCAAGTCGTAAACGGATTTAGGGGTGTCTAGCAATGTCTGCTCATGTTCTTCAGCTCTACGAGTCACAATAACTGTTTGTGTGCATTTGAACGTGTTTGTTTTTGTTCGATTTGCTTCCATTATAAAACTTTCTTTGAACTAACAAAACTGAAACCGATACAATTTGTTCAAACTTCAAACAGGCAGCATGTACAGTACAGCATGACAGCATGTACAACTACCGAAATTGGTTGATCAGGCGATGTCTGGCTTTAAGAATTTCTTGCGACAGCCGAAAACACTCCTTGAACTTTGCAGGCTCTTCAGGATAATGTGAAAGTTATCCTGGGTCGAAAGACACGTTTTCTCCTTGGCCGCTCATCTTGGTTTTTTCTCACTGTAGCTGGACGAATCATTATTCGAGCATTTCTTTGAGATAGAACAACTTTACACTGGAAAAACAAAATTTTATGAGTCACCTACCCACTCATAAAATGCTAGGAACACACAGTCATAAATCATAAAATCATAGTATGAGGCAACACATTTATGAAAAAGGCGCCCTCATAAATTCGATGATTTTACTCATATTTATGAGATATGAGCTCATACTTATGAAAGTATGAGTTCACCTTTATGAAACCGGTGTTCTTATAGAATCATAGAAAATCTGTCATAATATGAGCTCATAACTTTTATGAAATCGGCCCCAGCTTTGCTGTGCTGGTTTTGTATGTTGGAGCGCTGTTGCTTATGCGCAAAACTGCAAACAACCATAAGGATGCCAGGAGCAGAGATAGGGCCCTTGAAAGAGAGCTGAAAGTGACCAAAACTATCAGTGCTGTTCTGTTCTGCTATGTTCTGTTTTGGATAGGTCCTCTGCTGGCTTACATTCTGGCACAGCATGTGCATTTCTCTGCTAACTGGAGCAGTCTGCTTGAACAGGCCATAGAATTGGGGGCAGCTATCAATACTTCTGTAAATATCGCTATTTATGCTGTCAAACATCGTGACATTAGGGCTCATTTGGTTGCCTTTCTCAAAGGCAAAAATAGTGTTCAGCCTGTCCTGTCACTTGCCTCTGTGCCTCTGCAGTGAAAGGTGATGTATGCTGAGAGTAGATGGTAAAGGTTACATACAGAGCTGTTGTCTACAGCATGACAAACAATCGAGCCCTCTCCCCTAAGTGTTTACTTTAAACTAAGCATTGTCGGAAAAAGGTGTGTGTGTGTGTGTGTGTGTGTGTGTGTGTGTGTGTGTGTGTGTGTGTGTGTGTGTGTGTGTGTGTGTGTGTGTGTGTGTGTGTGTGTGTGTGTGTGTGCGTGTGCGTGTGCGTGTGCGTGTGCGTGTGCGTGTGCGTGTGCGTGTGCGTGTGCGTGTGCGTGTGCGTGTGCGTGTGCGTGTGCGTGTGCGTGTGCGTGTGCGTGTGCGTGTGCGTGCGTGCGTGCGTGCGTGCGTGCGTGCGTGCGTGCGTGCGTGCGTGCGTGCGTGCGTGCGTGCGTGCGTGCGTGCGTGCGTGCGTGCGTGCGTGCGTGCGTGCGTGCGTGCGAACTTCTTCAACATGTAACACGTCATCCGCCGAAGGGAAGGGGGTTTGGGTCTGCCTGGAATTCAAACTACCTTCTGGCACAGCTATTGCCCTCAAGCCAGAAATCCCACCGACATTCAACCTTCAACCCCTTATTACTTTTATGGTCTCAGGCCTCAGGCGGTTCAAACGGTATTTGGTGGTAAATTTTCGATATACCGGAGTTTTCCACTTATAAAACCTGGTCTTATAACTGGAAAATGCCCAAATTTAGGGTCACTTTTTGGCGCCCTTTTGAAGACCATGGTCTTCTAACTGGAAAATGTTATTTCACTGCAAACAAGGGTTTTTGGCCAAAAGTTGAATTTGTTTTTCACCTAGATTGTTGTTCCAGACATGCCTGACCATTTTACGGTTGACTTGTAGAACTTTACTTAAAATTACAAAAAGAAAGGTTGTTTTGAAGCATAGCAGGTACTGTATTGTGCTCAAAACAAAAATCAGAATCATGTTTTACCTATATTATATACTTCTGCCTTTGTTTTTCACGATGGACAGCTTTTGTTTAGTCTAAAAACAGATAGTGTGCTAAAATCGGTTAATTTAAGTCTGCCGGTCGGCTTAGAATAAAATCATTATCATCTGCGCAAGATAAGCATTTGAGCTCTCCCATTCCAGAATACATGGGTGGGTGCAACAGTTGGTATGTATAAAGTTCGGCTTGTCAACGGTAGGACAGAAATAAACTGATTTATCATACACTGTATTTGCTTTCCCAGTCTTTGGCTAGAGCCTTTTGTCAATTAAAAATCTGCGTTCGAAAGATGGACGGTCTCCGCTTGATTGCGCAGCCATTGCGGCCGACCCTACCGGCCGTGACACCGGTTCGATTTTATTTCTGCAAACAGCAAAAAGGCAGGTGATGTCAGGGAAAGCAGAGAGCAGCTGAAGCTGACCCCCACAGTCCTGCGCGGAAAGCAGCCCGACTAGCGCACTGTCCATTTTGCACAGCTCTACCGGGGGACGCAACCTGGCCACCAGAGACCAGGCCCTCCTGAACCCCAAACAGGAGCAACGGCCAACACTTGGCTTCGCTTTGGAGCCAGCACCACCTGGCCGACCCACACCTACTCCGCATCGTTTTTAAACGACGTCCGCTATTTTGAAACATTAATTAGACGGGTTTTCGACCTACGAAACAAAAAACTTGGCTGTTGCTACATGATTTCTTTAATATAAAATTTGGCGCGTTTCTGCGTCTTCGTTGAGTTACTGTATCTCTAACCCAGGGCTGGCACCTGAGCCAAATCTTCCAATATGACCGGCCACTTTTTGCAGGGCAAACGCCATATTTCGGAGGGCCAGAGGAATCAAACACTTGTCTATCAGCGAATTTAGCAGGCAACACGTGTTGCTTTGAACCACGTTTCATCATTTGTTCGTTCGTTCGTTGGTTCGTTCGTTCATTCGTTCGTTCGTTCAAGACTTTGACATGAGGAAAAAACATGAAAAAAAGGGAGAAACTACAGAAGCAGCTAACAACTGCTGAAACAAATTATCACTCTGCCTGCACACACTGTAATTGCCATTGTGATGTTCAACCTCAACAGCAGATAGAACATTCCACAGTCTATAATGCATTGGTTCAGACCAGACACCCGCGAGCGTTCTAATCTACAAACCGGCATAAAAAGTGTCTTAGAATGATTGAGGCGTTGGCTAACAGCATTGTTTGGTTACGTTTGGACGCTTAAGCATAAGTATATGCAATATGCAATATCAAACAAGTGCATATACTGTTTGCATGGTTTTTGGCGTGCATACATGATAAGCATGCGAAATTCGAATATGCAACAGTCATCTGCAAGCTGGCCATGATCTCAAAATTTTGCATATATTTAGTTTGCATATTTTTTGTCAAAGGTTGTTGTTTGCACAGGGAAAACGTCTTTTGAGATACGGTTACTGCGATCTGCTAATGTACAGTTAGAGATCGCATTAAACCGTAGCTTGTCATCGCATTAACCGTGCCTTGTAACTGCATTAACCGTAGCTTGTCATCGCATTAACCGTGCCTTGTAACTGCATTAACCGTAGCTTGTCATCGTATGTAACTATCGTAAGACGGTCTGTCTACAAAGATCTCATTAGCACATCGTTAATACGTTAAATGCGTTTAAATACGAATCAACCAAAGCCATTCCAGAACGCAGTGCTGACTGTTGTAGCACGGTTAACGTGATCTGCTAATGCGATTGTTGCAGATGATCTGTAAATGTACATTAGCAGATCTCATTTAACGCATCATCAGTCAGAGGCGCCGCGCCGCATTATCACATCGTTACTACGCTAAATGCGATCTTGTTATGCGATCAGTAACTGTACGTTAACAGATCGCAGTAACCGTATCTCAAAAGACGTTTTCCCTGTGTTGCCTGTAGAAGGAAAGTAAGAATACCACTAGCAATTCGATGCGACTCGGAGATTTTGAAACTGTTACGCACCCTACGGCCGGACGGAGTTATGGGCTAAAATACAGTCAAATGCGAACTTTTCTGTGAACACGACGAGATATCTGGTTTCAAATTTGTTCGTACTACTTTGGCGTAAATCAGAACAACTTTTATTAGAAAACACAAGCACACAGACCAAACTAGCAATGACTTTGGGATAGTAAACGAAATAAAGCCTGCATTTTTATTAATAGCACCAAATAACCAAACTCAGACCACTCGGGAGCCCAGTATCGACAATTCCTTGCAGGCTTGATAGCGAAGCGGGCGTTTCTGTATTTTGTGCACCTCCGCTGCTGCCAACTGACAAGCTGCTTTTCACACAATCTGCACTTGTTGCTTTTCATTCCACCTAGACACTGTCCGATCAATTCTGTTTTAGATACTGCAAATGCGCGCTGTTTTCCGGCCCGCCCAGCCCGTGCATATCAATGGCTGGCCGACTTTAGAAATCGCGCCATACTTGGAAAGAAATTCAGTCAAAAGCTGGTGTGTGTCCCATGCAGGTCGAACTACATATAGCCATTATTCTGTGCGTACACACAGAACCATACCGTGCCGAAACGCAGAAATAGAGTACAGTACGTACATAACTTTTATTATCTGGGAGCTAATCGGCAAAGAGTGAGAGAAACGTAAACAAAAACAACGCAAAGTTAGCCTATTATTCCACTAGTAAGTAGTACAATCAGGCACTTAACGCCGTTTATGGTGCTGGCACCATTTATGAACAGACTGATACCATACGTATATGGTATTACCACAGTCCCCGAACGTGGGGTTACCATATATGGTGCTACTAGCATGGTGCCAGTACCATAAACAGCGCTATACCAGACTGTAGCACATATCAAAACAAACACACAATAAAATATAACAAATCTATATTAGTAGAAACGAAATGTACCCGCATTAATTTTGTAGCACACGTATACAGTACAGTACAGTACAGTACAGTACAGTACAGTACAGTAACTGTAACAACAGGGGTCCGTCTGTCTGCTCCCACTGCGAATCGCCAACCCCCGGTCGGGAAATCGGACCCACTGAGTCGATTTTTCTGGAACTTTAGCCATTTTAGCGTTTTTAGACCGAAACGCCATACGATTTTTTTTAAATGGGGGTAGATTGGTAGAAAGTTGACTTTCGGTCTGCTAAAGTTGCTGTTTGAGAAGCATTTTCGCTTGAAATTGTTAAAAAATTGGCCTACATCGGAGCAGGAGCGACGACCCTAAAGCCCAGGAATGATTGTTAGTAGAAGAGCACCAAATATTCAGGTTGTTTGAAAGCCCAATAGCAACAATTCTTTGTAGGCTTGATAGTGAATAGGATGCTTCTGTAATTCGTGTACCGTGCGCTCTTGGCAACTGTCCAACTCAGTCTCACAGAATCTGCACTTCTCATCAGAGTCCTTTCTTTCCTCTATTCCCTTCACTCTATAACTGTCACAGTGACCATATGGGTAGTAGAATACGACCGCATCGAAATTTTTCACTGAACCGGACCGGACCGGACCGGATCTGATCCGGTAACAGACAGGACTGGGCTTAATATGTACCAGAAAATTTTGGGACCGATAAAATTCACCAACGGTTCTTCTATGTAAAATGAGATATTCATCAGTCAGACACTTAACGCCGTTTATGGTGCCGACCAGACATGGGCAAAGGGGGGCGGGGCTGACGGGGGTTGACCCCCCATCAGGCTCTGATCTACCCCCATCAGCCGGCCACTACCCCCCATCAGGAATTTTTGGGAAGAATTTTGTATAGAAAATTATGATAAAAAAATGCCTGGAATAGGCGTAAATGAGCTCAGAATAGCTAATTTTAGCTTATTTTAATGAAAAATAAGCCAAAAAAAACCTGATTTTCGCCAAAAATCGGACTTTTTGGCTTACCACCCCTCAGCCCCCCATCAGGCGCTCCTACCCCCCCTCAGCCGACCATCAGGAATTGACAATTCTACCCCCCATCAGCCGAAATGATAGCCCATGTCTGGGTCCGACACCATTATTAGTTGCCGTTTCATGTGGTCAGACATGGGCTAGCATTTCGGCTGAGGGGGGGGGTGGGTAGAATTTCCTGAGGGGGGCTGAGGGGGTAGGAGCGCCTGAGGGGGGCTGAGCGGGTGGTAAGCCAAAAAGTCCGATTTTTGGCTAAAATCAAGGTTTTTTTGGCTTATTTTTCATTAAAATAAGCTAAAATAAGCTACTCTGAGCTCATTTACACCTAATCCAGGCATATTTTCATCATAATTTTCTATACAAAATCCTTCCAAAAAATTCCTGAGCGGGTAGCGGCCGGCTGATGGGGGTAGGTCAGAGCCTGAGGGGGGACAACCCCCCCCATCAGCCCCCCTTTCCCCCTTTACATGTCTGTACATAATATGGTACCGGTACTTAGGGTAGCAGTACCATATATGGTACCCGCACGTTCGAGCCTGTGGTGGTAGCATATAAGGTACCGTCACCATATACGGGGGTCCAAAAAAAGCCCAAAAAACGCCTATTTTGCCTTAAATAAGCGAAAAGTTTCAACCTCCGGGAGGAGGTAGACGAGGGGGATACCCCCTTACCCCCGGCCCATGTATGCCCCTATCTTCGCATTGGTACCGGTACCATATGGTACCACTCAGTTCAAATTTCGTGCCATATATGGTAGTGGTACCAGTACCATAAACGGCGTTAAGTGCCTGACTGTTCATGTTCAAATTTGACGCCTGAAAATTCGTGTCAGTTGATTGGCGATAAAAAGGCATAAGTGTAGAGGCTAGCAGGCTAGGACTTGGCCGAAACAAACTATTAACAAATACAGTATAGATAAAAAAAATGTCCCATCGCTTTTTCGGCCTTCACTCAAACGTTTCGTTCTCAGTCACTTCTTTACTGATTTGGCTCAAATTTTCAGCAAAAATTAACAACATGGTTGGCTAAATATTCTGCAAGTGTGGTGCCAAAATTCGGACTCATACTGGTTTTATTACCCGAAAACTAGGAATGAGGGTGGTCCACGCAAATTTATTTTTTTCGGTAATACAAGGAGTACAGGCCTGAAACTTGCAGGGATGATTGGTGTTGCTATTGGGCATAACATACTAAGCGGGCAGCCCTCTAGCTCAAAGGGCACTAAAATGGGGGAATTTCAAAAACATGACGAAATATGACTTTTCTTCGTAAAACCGGCAAAATGACGATTCTAAAGATTTTCAATTTTCAAAAAAACGCTGCAGGGATGGTTTCTATGGTGAGGAACAGAGTTTAAGAGCCGGTTTATATAAGAGTCGACTCTTCCCGGACAAATCTCAACTTTTTGTCTCCGATTTGGCTGAAATTTCATATTTTGGTTTAATTTGACCTAGAAAGACATTTTATCACCTTCCCGGCCATTTTTGAGAGGGTCACTTTTTCGACCCTCTCTCAGATTTCGAGTCATAACTCGGGACCAAATGATCGTAGGAACTTGCGAAACGTATATTTAGAATCAGAAAATTATTCTCTTTCAAATGATGCCCTACTCGACTAGATTTCTGACAAAATTTGTTTTTCGAATCCTTTCCGGGCCCGATTTGACCCCCGCACCGTCAATAGTTCAACTGTTTTATTTCATGGAAATGTAGCGCTATGTTTTTGCTTCAGATTAAACAAAAAAAATCGAAAAAAAAATTTACGTCAAATCGAGTTTTTGGGCCTTGAAAGTTGAAAATCAAAAAAATTTTCCTTATAATGGGTTGCACACTATAAACAACACAACTTGCTCAGTTTTGAATCGAATTCGAAGATCTTTGGCACACATATTGTACTGTTCATCTTGCACATAGCGGACAAACCTGGTCCTGGTTGCCGCTGTTTTATGCTTATTTTGTTTATCATTTTCAGTTTCGCAAACAATTTCTCGGTTTCATTTGATGTTTCCCCTGATGGGCGTCCGAATTGTCTTTTTGAAAGGAATTAGAGCTGGAAATCGGGCCTGCCCAACCCAAGCAATGCCTAAGTGATGGATAGTTGGAAACTTTTGCATTGAATAAACATTCTGCTTACTTGGTACTTACAAGACATAAGCATCAATTAGCATTGTGCACTATATCGAATATTTGCAGAGACTGCTTAGACTCTGTTACTCTCTTGTTATTTGTTTTCTCCTTCAGCAATGCCATGTAAGATTTGCGTAAGTGTGCATGTGAACAGACTAAAATAAACATTATTGATCCTGGCCGCTGTGGGATGGCGACTGTAAAACTCGTCATCTCGACTCAACTATTGACGTATGTACATATGCAAGCTATACATAGTTTGTTCAAAAAATATGCGACCTGGCGATTTTTTGCAAATAACTTTTTGGAGGCCTCGGGGCGACTTGAGCCTTATATTACGTATAACCAAAATTGTAGACAATGTCGAGCTCCAGCCTGAGGTAAATCCTAATCTGCGCTACGTTTGCTCCGAACACTAATTTGCGCAACGTCAAAAAATGAGCTTTTTTCCTAATTGCGATGAAATTTAGATGACTATAGAATTCGATTCTTGAGTCCTTGGCGACTCCAATGATGCTTCCATGACATGTCTAGGCCAAACCGATCTGGAGATATGGCTGGTCAAAGCATCGAAAAATCGTGAAAAATGGCGTTTTTTGAAAATTTTACAAAATAGAGGGGAAACTAGGCAGACTGACGGATTTGGGTGGAACTTCCTGAATCCCTCCTCACTGGCCCATACCCCCCACAGCCGACCATAGCACCATCGCCCACCCCGCCCATAAAATTTTCGCTTATTTAAGGCAAAATAGGCGTTTTTTGGAACCTGTGTCAGAATCGATTCCGGCGGTCAAGAATACCCCATTCAGGAAGTTTCACCCAAATCCTCTGCCTATGTTTCCCCTCTATTTTGTGAAATTTTCAAAAAACGCCATTTTTCACGATTTTTCGATGCTTTGACCAGCCATATCTCCAGATCGGTTTGGCCTAGACACGTCATGAAAGCATCAATGGAGTCGCCAAGAACTCAAGAATCGAATTCTATAGTCATATAAATTTCATCGCAATTAGGAAAAAAGCTCATTTTTTGACGTTGCGCAAATTAGTGTTCAGAGCAAACGTAGCGCAGATTAGGATTTACGTCAGGCTGGAGCTCGACGTTGTCTACAATTTTGGTTATAAGGCTCAAGTCGCCCTGAGGTCTCCAAAAAAGATATTTGCAAAAAATCGCCAGGCCCCATATTTTTTGAACAAACTATAGCTTGCATATGTACATACGTCAATAGTTGAGTCGAGATGACGAGTTTTACAGTCACCATCCCACAGCGGCCAGGATCAATAATGTTTATTTTAGTCTGTTCAGTCTGAAGGAGAAAACAAATAACAAGAGAGTAACAGAGTCTAAGCAGTCTCTGTACAATAAATATTCGTTATAGTGCACAATGCTAATTGATGCTTATTTCTTGTAAGTACCAAGTAAGCAGAATGTTTATTCAATGCAAACGTTTCCAACTATCCATCACTTAGGCATTGCTTGGGTTGGGCAGACCCGATTTCCAGCTCTAATTCCTTTCAAAAAGACAATTCGGACGCCCATCAGGGGAAATATCAAATGAAACCGAGAAATTGTTTGCGAAACTGAAAATGATAAACAAAATAAGCACAAAACAGCGGCAACCAGGACCAGGTTTGTGCGCTATGTGCAAGATGAACAGTACAATATGTGTGCCAAAGATCTTCGAATTCGATTCAAAACTGACCAAGTTGTGTTGTTTATAGTGTGCAACCCATTATAAGGAAAATTTTTTTGATTTTCAACTTTCAAGGCCCAAAAACTCGATTTGACGTACATTTTTTTTTCGATTTTTTTTGTTTAATCGGAAGCAAAAACATAGCGCTACATTTCCATGAAATAAAACAGTTGAACTATTGACGGTGCGGGGGTCAAATCGGGCCCAGAAAGGATTTGAAAAAAAATTTTTGTCAGAAATCTAGTCGAGTAGGGCATCATTTGAAAGAGAATAATTTTCTGATTCTAAATATACAATTCGCAAGTTCCTACGATCATTTGGTCCCGAGTTATGACTCGAAATCTGAGAGAGGGTCGAAAAAGTGACCCTCTCAAAAATGGCCGGGAAGGTGATAAAATGTCTTTTTATGTCAAATTAAACCAAAATATGAAATTTCAGCCAAATCGGAGACAAAAAAGTTGAGATTTGTCCTGAGGTTAAGGAGCAAAAGTCGATTCCTAGAGAAACCGGCTCTTAAATATCAGGTTCTTTTATTTGTCGAACTTCCTGCTACAATCTGTGTTGATTAACAACAGATTCAGTGCTTTGATTCTAGAAGGTGTGGATTTCTTAACTATGGGATTTTCACTCATGTTTTGGAAATTTCCCCATTTTAGTGCCCTTTGAGGTACAGGGCTGCCCGCTTAGTAAGTTATGCCCAATGGCAACACCAATCATTCCTGCGAGTTTCAGGCCTGTACTCCTTGTATTACCGAAAAAAAAATAAATTTGCGTGGACCACCCTCATTCCTAGTTTTTGGGTCATGAAACCAGTATGAGTCGGAATTTTGGCACTAAACTTGCAGAATATTTAGCCAACCATGTTGTTAATTTTTGCTGAAAATTTGAGCCAAATCGGTAAAGAAGTGACTGAGAACGAAGCGTTTGAGTGAAGGCCGAAAAAGCGATGGGACATTTTTTTGATCTATACTGTAGTAACAATCTTTTCATTCAGTTTGAAGAAATGATTTGAAATTATTCGGCCAGGCGATCTTTTTTACGGCCCACGTTGTATATTCCAACCTACAGTAAGCGAGTATCACGTTCATTGCATAAGTATAATATAATTATACCGTTTGGAAAAATACTAAACGCTATTTTATACTGGTCAGTCAACACCTAGAGGTGGGCTTGAAAGCGAAACAGTACTTGCAAATAAATTCCTTCCGAAGCTGTTCTGTGTAGGTAGCATCGGATGTGTAGCTAACAGCATCCACTAATAAATGCGCCTTAGACATATCGCCTGGGTTGGCAACCGTAAAGCCTGCAACTAGGTACTGTATACAAGTCATACTGGTAACATTAAGATGCGTTGCTTAATTCCTGAGATAATTGCTTTAAAAATCAAAACAGAGATTTTGGCAGTGAACAACAGAGTTTAAACTCACCAGATTTTTTACTGTAGCAGCCGCAAATCACAACCGATTTCAGTGAGTCCTATTTTATATGAAAGATAAATTAATTCTTGAAAGATTGGTGTAGCTTTTATTAAGATACGATGCTTAGGTCCTGAGATATTTGCACTCAAAGTCAAAACAGATTTTGGCAATGAACAAGAGCGATTTTTATTATTCTGTTGCACTTCATAATAAAACCGATTCCTACTGCTCAGGGCTAACGCAACGAGGTTTTTCTGGTGCCACACATGCTTGGTTACTTCATTTGCAAAAGTCTTGTTGCCCCTCAGCAGTAGGAATCCGTTTTGTTGTGAAGTGCAACGGAATCGCTCTTGTTCACTGCCAAAATCTCTGTTTTGAGTTTGAAGAAAAAAATCTCAGGAACTAAGCATCGTATCTTAATAGGGCCTTCACCAGTCTTTCAAGAATTTATTCGTCTTTCATTTAAAGCAGGATTCATTCAAATCGTTTGAGATTTGCGGTTGCTACAGCAAAAACTCTGCTGGGTTGTTTTTTTTTGACACACCCTGTATATTATTTTTTCTAACAAAACTTACACCTCTTCTACCATATTGTAGGGGATAATCCGTAGAATGGGGAGGGCCTTGGTGGGGCTCCAAGCGGATTTCAGCCCAAATTAGCGATTTTTGACGATTTTCAGCTGAAAAATTGCGATTTTTAGAGCCCAACCCCACTCCTAAATTTGTGCTCAGACCCCGCTGGCTGGCGCCAGAACCCCCAACCCATACATGTAACAGGTAACAGCTCCGGGCCGACCTGGGGGATGGGGTAGTGTTGGGTGGGGTCCTCAGGTGGGGGGTCGAGGGGGGGTTCGCCCAGATGGGGGTCCCAAATTTCAAAAAGCTCCTAAACGCCTTGAAATGCGTTTTTAGCACGTTTTTTTAAGTAAGGATGCTAAAAATCACTATTTTAAGCTGCCAAATAGCGTTTTAGAGCTAAAAACAAGCAAAAAATGACAAAAAAGGCTTCCAAAAACACCGATTTCTCTGTAATATCAGCAGTGAGTGGAAACGCCAAATTCAATTCCCAAAGGCTTTTCAAGCAAATTTTAGGCTAAAAACTAGAGCCAGTTTGTTAGTACTGGGAGCCAACACTAGTACTTGTATTTCTGGGTCGGGGGGGGGTCTCTTAACCTGTCTCGGGTGGGGGGGTGAGGGGGGCCTTTTCAGCTAGGGGGGTCTTAGTACATGTATGCCCCAACCCTCCCCTTTCGGCGGATAACCTGTTACATGTATGATGAAAAGAAAATTTCAAGTCGGTAGGGCCAGCCCACCATCTACAGGATGTGCCAAAAAAAAAACAACCCAGCAGATTTTTCGCTGTAGCAACCGCAAATCTCAACCGATTTGAATAAATCCTTTTTTAGATGAAAGATAAATAAATTCTTAAAAGATTGCTGAAATTTTCATTAATGTACGCTGCTTAGTTCCTGAGATATTGGCTCTCAAAATCAAAACAGTGATTTTGCCAGTGAACAAGAGCGATTTTCTATTATTCCACTGCACTTCGTAACAAATCGGATTCCTGCTACTGCTAAGGGCTCTTGGAGGCTTTACAGGTGACACAGAAACTCGGTTTACTTCAACACTAAAGTATCATTAGCCCCAGCAGTAGGAATCTGCTATATTATGAAATGCAATGGAATCGCTCTTGTTCTTTGCCAAAATCTGTTTCAACTTAGAAGGAAAATATCTCAAGAACTAAACTGTGAATCTCAACAAAAATTGCACCAATCTCTGAAGAATTTATCAGTCTTTCATTCAAAAAAAGATTCATTCAAATCGGTTCAGATTCATGGTTGCAAAAGTGAAAATCTGCTGGGTTGTTCTTTATCACTCTTGTTCATTGCCAAAATCTCTGTTTTGACTTTGAGGACAAATATCTCAGGAACTAAGCAGGCTATCTTAATAATCGGTACATCAAACTTTCAAGAATTTATTTGTCTTTCATTTAAAAAAGGATTCATTCAAATCGGTTGAGATTTGCGGTTGCTACAGCAAAAATTCTGCTGGGTTGTTTTTTTTTGGCACACCCTGTATATATTCTATGTATGCTTACCAGCGTCATCTGCGAAAGCAAACTTTCTCTTCTTAGCAGTTTTAGGCTCGTTGACCGCGGTTTCTGGTCGTGCTAGAAGAAAAAGTTGCGTAGTAAGACTTACGTACAGGACGTAATTGTAACGTTTCAGTCGTACAGTACATAACCAGTCTCAGCCAAGGGGGGTGCGGTGGGGTGGGCTGCATACATAGGCCGCGGGGGGGGGTAAGGGGGGTTACTCCCTCGGCCGGCCATACCCCCCTCCCGGAGGGAGAAAATTTTCGCTTATTTACGGCAAAATAGTAGTCTTTTGGACTTGTTGCCGGGGACACCCGTCCGAACTTTTTCGGCCCATGTATGGTGGGCAACAAAATTCAGTAAGGGGCCGTCCATAAACTACGACGTTCAGAGAGGGGGGGTGGGGGTACCCGGAAAAACGTCGCAGAACGTCGGAGGGGGGGGGTGGGGGGTTGAGGCAAAACGTTGACGTATTTTTGACCTTTTTTGGTAAGGTTTGACGACTGCAGAATAAGCAAGAATGCAGAAAAAGTCAAACGGTTTTGACACATTTTTGTAGTTGTACAACATATTATGTTAGCGTGATTTGTACTGGGTGTACAAAAAAACAACCCAGCAGATTTTTTACTGTAGCAACCGTAAATCTCAACCGATTTGAATCAATCGTTTTTTGAATGAAAAACAAATAAATTCTTGATTGGTAGAATTTTCGTTAGATGCTCTGCTTGGTTCTCGAGATATTTGCCCTCAAATTTGAAACGCAGATTTTGGCAATGAACAAGAGTGATTAACACAACCCAACAGATTTTTTACTATGGCAACCGCAAATCTCAACCGATTTGAATGACTCTTTTTAAACTAAAAGTTAAGTGAATTCTTGAAAGATCGGTGAAACGAACTGCTAAATACGTTATACACAAATTTTTCTATTATTCATTTGTGATTACGCAGTCAGAAAAGCAGCTTCAGAATTTGAACCAAAATTCGAAAATTTTATTTCGGGGGGGGGGGGGTTTCCTCCTAAACGTCGTAGTTTTTATGGGGGGTGATGATGAAAACGTCGGTAAACGTCGGAGGGGGGGGTGCAAAATTTTGAATTTTTGAACGTCGTAGTTTATGGACGGCCCCTAATCTCTCGTCTGGGAATGCGTTTTCTAGCACGCTCTTAAATAGTACAAACATGTATGTACAGTACTGAAACAGTTCCATTGTATATAAAACCCACTCGTCTAACCTCTGGTCATTGTTTCTTAGTGTAGTTACAATACATATACGTCAGTACATACGGAAATAAAATGCATTTCATAAGCAACAAATTAGCAACTCAACTCTTTTGAATTACCTATTTAGGAGAACGCTAAACCTTATATTCCCCTACTCCATACTACTCGAGGGGGGTTGGGGGGTACAAACCTAAAAAAGCGCTGTTTAAAGGTACAGTAATTCGAGCAATTTAGTGCCTAAACTTGAAAAACATTGTTTCAACATCACTTGCCAACAATAGGGGTCCCCGATCTAGGGGCCGCCCAGTTTACATGTACTGTATACTAGGCCTCCCGGCAACCCTGACTAAAACGCACCTCTGACATGCATGGTAGAAAGAATGAGAGAATCTATATATACTGTACCTGATTTCTTGACAGCTGATCGTCGGTGCTTGAGTGAATTCTTGCAGTGCATTTTAAAGGCAACACCCGTAGCGAAAGATCTATTGCAGAGCACACACTTGTGCAATAGATTCTCTGCAGAATAATGGAATATTGGCCATAAAAACACAGCCTGGCCATTTTTTCGACTTTTTCCTAATTAATAATTCAAATCATACATCATGTAACAGGGGGGTCTGCCCCCCACCCGACTTAGGCCAGACCCCCCCCCAACGATTTTCTGGCAAGTAAAATGTTGAGCAAATTTTTGCAATTTTTTACAATTTCAGACACAAAAATTGCCAAAATCGCCTGCAAAACAGCACTTTTTTAGCTGTATTTCAGCCCAAATTAGCCCCCCCCCGGCCTGCGCCAGACCCCCCAACCCCCCTCCCCCTTCGGCGGATGACCTGTTACATGTATGATTCAAATAGCCGGCGAACTCGAAAAAGGCTAGGCGGTCTATTTTTGGTCAACATTGTAAAAGTGGAATTGAACCAACCATTATGACCACTGCTTGTTGCAGCGTTGAATGTGGTCAATTCGGCCAAAATATACTGATGACGTTTTCCAGCTTTATGTTCAAGCAGATTCGTCCAGCCATGTACTACCACACCACATTCACATTGGTGCAGTCCACTCTCTGACATTCTTAACAGACATTAGACGTTTCAAGGATTGACCTTCAAAAACGCATCCAAAAGGCGTTGTTCTGAGCGTAAAATTAACAGTTTCTAGTAGAGTGCGAACTGGTATTGGGTATTGGGTATTGGGTGTATTGGGGTGTTTTCCAGGTATTGGGTATTGGGGTTTTTACCCCCCCAATACCCAATACTAATTGGGACAGGTAAAAATAGAGAAAAATCGATGTTAACCTGAAAAATTGATCTGAAAAAATCGAAAAAGTTGATCGATGATTCGGTTTAGGAAGCTGTTTTTGCGTTAAGCAGCCATCCATCCAAAATCCCGATTTTTCGGGGCCCCTTTCCCCCAAAATCGCCTTGCGTCGTTTCTTGAGAACCCCTCCCCTAAGGCGACGTCGTTCTCAGTTTAGCCCCCTCCCGATAAAAGTGCAGTACATACAGTACTGTCATGTTTTCTTGTTAGCATACTGTACAATCAATTGAATAGATCGCTAGAACCACTCTGGGAAGCTTTTCCGTAGAAAATTTTGACAGAATATAATTAAATTGAAAATATTACAATCAAAGTTCCCTAAAATTCCGAAAAAAAATGACGTAGTTTTTTGCTAACCCCTCCGTCTCCTGGTGTGTCGTCTATCGTCGCATTTCAGCCAACCCCCTCCCCCTCTGGAACGACGTCGTTTATGGACGGCCTAATCAACTAAACGTTACTAGAATTTCCTAAAGTGTACGCTTTTCTAAGCGCTACACCAGTAATTAATTTCTCTATTCTTATCTAAAATAAAAACGGTGACATTTCTAATGTCACTGTAATGTACCAGTACCGTACACATGGCCATTGTGGTGGTGCACATAATTTCCGGCAGAGTTAGAAAAAAATTCGCCGGAAGAAAGAAGCACGACAGAATTACGAAATATTAGGTACCAAAACTGATAATTTCTGCTAATTTTACGCCCAAAATGGCTTCTAAATGCTTTCTGAAAGGCTAATTTTTCAACATTTTCTCGCCCTGCTTGGACAGCGGCCCAACCAAGCCTCTTAAAAATATTAATTGCAGTGCCAAAAATCTTTTATACACAACTGGTGGAATGTATCTGTCCAGTGAAATGCAATTTTTGGCCCAGCTACGCAAGTATTGGGTATTGGGGTATTGGGGGTCTCAGGTATTGGTATTGGGTATTGGGGTATTGGGTTTTCTAGGTATTGTTCGCACTCTAGTTTCTAGTAGAGAGCGAAGAATACCTGAAAAACCCAATACCCAATCCAAATACCTGAGACCCCAATACCCAATACTTGCGTAGCTGAGCCAAAAATTGCATTTCAGTGAACAAGTACATTCTCAGGATTTCTGTCACAGGGATTAAAATTTCGAAGAGGCCTGGTTGGGCCATTGTCCAACTAGGGCGAGAAATTTGGAAAAATTAGCCTTCAAGAGAGCATTCAAGCCGTTCTGGAGAGTAAAATAAGCAGAAATTAACAGTTTTAGTCCGTAGATGATCTACTGTATTCCTTATTTTCGGCGGATTTTTGATCGTTTCGTACACCACCGAAAGGGGTGTACCAGCAGACCCGCACCCCCAGGGTCAGTACTAATACATTCTGTATCATTAAAATGACAAATTTCAATTGAATCACAAACGTTTATCTTCGGTAAGAACAGAGAAATTGCACTAATTACTAGTGTACTACTTAGAAAAGCGGACAGTATAAGACATCCGCTACCGTGTGTATGCCAGAATGTTATTTCCTCACATATATGTTATAAATGGTATGCTGACAAATAAACATACATACATTCTTAACCTTTAGTTTATTAACGCAAAAACGGCTTTCTATACCGAATCATCCGTCAATCTTTTCGATTTTTTCAGGTCAGTTTTTCAGTTCAACTGCGATCTTAATAGGTCCTAATTAATATTGGGGCATAAAAAACCCAATACCAATACCTGGAAAACACCCCAATACACACTATACCAGTTCGCACTCTAGTTTATAGTACATAATCTATTGAGCAAATAACAAACGATAATAATCCTTTGATTCGGTTGAAAATAGACGGAACAGCGGCCAATCGATGCTAATCCGAAAAATAAAAAAACTAAAGGCACTAAATTTTTTGCCAACATTACTTTTCCTCCCACCACCACTTATGCTACCATGCCCCATCCATTCATAACTATGTTACTGCAAAGTACGTATACCTTACAGTTTAAAGACAATCCTGTATGTAGAGCTACGCCGATGAACGGGAATCAATACAAAATAGACCAGTAAAATTGTATGCAAGCAGTAAATTTTACTGGAATACTTTTCTGCATGCAACACTAATCTTTCGGCTTATTATTAGACCAGCGGCTGTACCATGCGAAAGGCAATAATAATGATAACTTATCAAGTGAGAGCTACCAGCAAAAGAAGCTAGTATATATCGCTGCTGTATGCATCACATTCAGTCATTATACAACAAGTACACTCGACTTTGTTGGCACCACAAACTTTGCACTACATTTTGCTACACTTCTTACGGATGGACGGCGACAGAGATACTGCGTACAAAAGGCGTCAAAATGAACTTTTTGGAAACAACCATTGTTAGTAATAGAGTGCTTATGGTAAAACTAGACCTAGATTGGGTGTGAATGAGCTCAGAAAAGTTTATTTTAGTAAACAATCGCACTTTTTGGCTTACAATCCCATCTAGTAGTAGGCCTGCCTGAGGGGAGGCAATTACTCTGTAACCACCCACGGAATGTAAATCAAGATAGCAATCTGACTGGCAATGGCCCTTAAGTACATACGCACATACATAAATACACTTAATCTCACACGCCACACTTCAAACTTGACTCGTCTTCTCTTAAACATCTGACAGATAACCGCCCACAAATGGTCTGCTTTTTGTTAATTTCTAATAAAATTTAAGATTGACTGATTCCAATCTTGCACACAGTATACAATTGTAGGTAGATATTTCCAACCCCGCGGGACGATTTTTTTAGCAATTACGCACTGGAATATTGCTATAATTGCGTCTAAAGCAACAATTTTTAGCTGCATTTCAGCTCAGAGTGTAGTGTTTTTAGGCCTAAATTAGATTTTGGACTAAGACCCCAAAGCTACTGATATCCTGATAGTGCAAAGTTGCAATCAATCAAGCTAACACCCTACTTGATAACAAAATAGGGTACTTCAAAAATGGAAACCTTTCCTTTAGCTGAATGACCTGAAATTCGGAGAACGTCTACAGAACTGTCAAATTTTTTCCTGACATTTTTAAATTCCCTCACTTAACGAACCTGTACGTGTAAAAATTTTATCTTGAGAAAATGAACAACTCTGAATACATTTTTTCAACAAGCAGTTAAAAAAACAGATCTTATATTCTCAATGCTGCGAGTCAATTTCGATACAATTTTCCTAACTCACAATTTCCGCTCTCCGACCGAATTGCAGGTAATCTGCACAAATGATGGCAGCTTAAAAGAAATGGTTCCATTGTTTTGAGAGCTAGCCATAGAAATTAAACTACCGCAGACCATAAGCGCAGCTAGGCCAATAAAACTCGTAGAGCGGTAATAAGGAAGGCAACTGATTCGAATAGAAGTTGCGATGAATCGAGCCGGACCAAGAGAACAACCTGACCAGAGCAGAGCAGAGCAGCAACGGAAACAAACGGTCTAGGATGAAGAGACCGAGGCATAGTTGGCCGGGTAAAGACCCACTCTGCCGTCCTTACGGCCCTTGCACCACCCCTGCTCATCCTCCTCCTCCAGCTTGTCGAACACGTCGCCTAGACAGCTTTTGTAGGCTCCTCCCTCCAGTAGAATTTGTTAATCACTGTACATATAGGGTCCGTCAAAAAACAACCCGCAGTTTTTTGGCTGTAGCAACCTCAAATCTCAACCGATTTGAATAGTTCCTTCTTTAGACGAAAGATAAATAAATTCTTGAAAGATTGATTAAATTTGTGTTTAGATAATCTGCTTAGTTCTTGAGATATTCTCTCTCAAAATCTAAACAGTGATTTTGGCAAAGAACAAGAGCGATTTTTATTATTCCGTTGCACTTTGTAATAAAACTGATTCCTGATACTGCTAAATGATATTGGAGCCTTTACTGGTGACACACAAACTCGGTTTACTTCAACAGTAAAGTGTCATTAGTCTCCAGCAGTAAGAATCTGCTGTATTATGAAGTGCAACGGAATCGCTCTTGTTCTTTGCCAAAATCTGTTTCGACTTAGAAGGCAAATATCTCAAGAACTGAAACAGAGGGCTGAGGACTAACGAAACTTTATAATTAACAAGTAAACAGAGAGTGTGCGTCTACAGGGTTCGTGCGGCTTTTGTATAGCAAAATTCCCTGACTTTTCCATGATCGAAGTTAAAATTCCCTGACCAATCTGGGTGAGGAAACTGCAACCAATCTGAGAAAATTAAAAAAAATTGGCTTTGTAAAATGCATTTAAAGAGGGTAAATTTCCGGCTTAAGTAGTAGCATACAAGTCAGAAGACCGATCTTCAAAAGGGTGTTCTGAAAAGTTCTCACAAGACGATTTGGCGGCAAGATTTTTCTGCTACTATCAAATTTTTCCCTGACCTGACACCAAATTCCCTGACTTTTTTCAAATTCCCTGACTTTTCCATGACTCCTTTACTTTCCAGGTCCCGCACGAACCCTGGTCTAGTGTTGTTAGGTTTTTTTTAAAAATAGCTTTTGTTAAGGCCCATTCAAAAATTTTATTTATTATATGCATAGTATGAAAATTTTGGGGGGAAATCTCTGAATTTAGCCTCAGATAAACATTAGCAGTGCAGTTCTATCAATTTCATGCGTATTCTAAGCCAAAAAATAAGTTTTCAAGGGCAGCAGCCACTCTGTGAGCAATGCTGCAGGTAGAATGTCGACTCTCAAGCTGTAACACTATCTTTGAACCAAACTGTCATCTTTTGTATTCAAAGTTGCTTCCTTGCATCTCCTACAAGCTATATTTCATGCAAGGAAAAATTTTTGAAAAAAATTTCGGAACGAAAAATTTTCATTAAAAAAGCTGTTTTTGACTTTCAAAAAACATTTTTTTACAACTCTATGTGTCACCACTAAAGATTCAGTAGCCCTCAGCAACGGTAGGAATCCGCATAGTAGTAGGAAAGCGAATTTGGTGAAAATTTGCCGAAACACTGCCAAAAATAAATGTGTCCATATTCTTACACCACAGGCGAGAGGTTATTTTCCGTTCTACATTTACGATATCTTGTTATTTGCCTGACTAAAAGTGCACTAGTTGGCAAGGAGCATACATGGGCAGGGGGGTATACCCCTCCTCCTCGGCCGGCCATACCCCCCTCCCCCACCCCAAAAAATTTTCGCTTATTTAAGGCAAAATAGGCGTTTTTCTGGCCTTTTTTCGGGGACCCCCCCGAGGTCTCCAACCCCCCTCCGGATTTTTCCGGCCCATGTATGTCAAGGAGGAGAGGAGTAGAGTTGTAAAAAAAATTTATTTGAAAGCCAAAAAAAGCTTTTTTTAATGAAAATTTTTCATTTCGAAATTTTTTTTTTCAAAATTTTTTCCCAGCATGAAATATAGCTTGTAGGAGATGCAAGGATGCATCAGAAGCAACTTTAAATGCAAAAGCTGATACTTTGGTTCAAACATAGTGTTACAGCCTGAGAGTCGATATTCTACCTGCAGCATTGCTCACAGAGTGGCTGCTGCCCTTCAAAACCTATTTTTATGCTTAGAATAGGCAAGAAATTGATAGAACTGCACTTCTAATGCATATCTGAGGCTAAATTCAGCGATTTCCCTCCAAAATTTCCATACTGTGAATAAAATAAAAAATTTTCGAAATGGGCCCTCAAAAAAAAGCTTTCTTTTTTTAAAAAAAAGAGCCTAACAACACTAGAGAGGAGTATAAGACAAGTGGAGGCAAAACCTTTGCATAGAGTCAACTCGTCGTCTTCCATAGCGGCGTAGTCGTAGAGAGCTTTGACCTTGACGCCCGGCGCTCCGTCGTCCACTAGATCTGTCGCCGCGTCCCAGTCGTCCTCGAACGGGCCGTTACTGCAATTATTTGCATACTACGCTACACTAGACTACTAGACTAAATAACTAAGTATAGCTACACTCCACTTCATACATGTAACAGCTCCGGGCCGACCTGGGGGGAGGGGGGTAGGGGGGGGGGGGGGTTTCCTCAGGTGGGGGGTCGAGGGGGGGTTTCGCCCAGGTGGGGGGTCCCAAATTTCAAAAAGCTCCAAAACGCCTAGAAATGCGTTTTTAGCACGTTTTTTTTCAGTAAAGACGCTAAAAATCGCTATTTTAAGCTGCCAAATAGCGTTTTAAAGCTAAAAACAAGCAAAAAATGACAAAAAGAGCTTCCAAAAACACCGATTTTTCTAAAATATCAGCAGTGGAAACGCCAAATTCGGTTTCCAAAGGCTTTTCAAGTGAATTTTAGGCTAAAAATTAGTGATTTCTGACCCAGTTTGTTAATACTGGAGCCACTACCACCACTTGTACTTTTTGGTCGGGGGAGGGGTCCCTTAACCTGTCTCGGGGGGGGGGGGGTTGGCCTTTCCAGCAGGGGGGTTTGCCCCCCCCAACCCCCCCCCTAGTACATGTATGCTCCACTTAGCCTAGTATAGATGAAAGGAGTTTTGTCTGGTCACCAGTAAAGTAAAAGACAATAAACACAAACGGCCGTACAGCAACTGTGATTATAGCTATACTCGGCTTGCTTGTTTGACTAAGTAGGACTAAATACTTACTAATAGCCAAGTATAGACAAAATGTTTGGACTGCCTGCGGGCGGTCTCAAGTTTTGGCCGGGCAAAGCGGTTTTTACCTTGCGTCTCGTTAATCCAGACAAAATGGACATAACTAACGGGACACGACTAGGGATGGGACCGGTATACGGTATTATACGGTATTTTTGGCTATACGGTATTATACGGTATACGGTATTTTTTATACCGTATAATACCGTATAGTTGTTAAAACGGAATCAGCCAGATTTTTGCAGTAAATTCATGTCATTTTCGCGCTTTTAAAGGTGCCAGTACTGTTTTTTGGTTTTGTAAACAATGTTATCGGTTAGAAAAACACAAAAATCTACTTTTATGGCAGTTTTTTGGCTTCCTAGAAATGGAAAATGTGATGTTACAAGTACTTGTCAAATGTTGAGAAACCTGCAATTTCGCTTTTGCATAAAATCAACATATCTTTCGTTAGCATTTCACTAATTTGAAGTGAAGCAAATCTGTCCAACCAAAATAGATATAGTTGATATTTACAATAGGCATGATTCAAAATAAATTCAATATATTGTCGGCTCAGCTTCAAAACTTTAAATAAACAGACAGTAGTACTTACAAAACAGATAACAGTAAAAAATAGCCGTGTTTTTCTCAGGAAAGGCTGACCAAAAAAATAATTTATGTTTTTGACCAGAACTTGGCGCTATACTAGCGTAACTGGGTGTTTTAAAGCGTTTGCAGCATACTATACGGTAAACGGTATTATACGGTATCGAAAACACTATACGGTATCGAAAACACTATACGGTATACGGTATTTTTATACCGGTCCCATCCTAGACACGACAGTACGATTACCTGATCACAGATTCGATATGTGCGCGCTGATTGGCGGAGCGGCCGTTCTGCTCGCCGATTGGTTGGCAGCTGCCGTTGGACTGGCCGTTGCTGGTGGTCGGTTCGGCAGCCTGAGTCTGCTTGAGCAAGGTCACTCCGCCGCCGCCGGAAATAGTCTCTGACTTCTCCTTCTTGTGAATGCGCTTCAGTTCCGGCGAATACTCCTAAACCTCACTCACACTGACTGAATAGACTTACAGTAGCCGCCTAAAAACTCTGTCTGCATTATTTGACCAGCTTCAGACCCGATCCGATTTGCGGGGCCTTACGGCCTACGATCAGACTCGAGGTCCATTTCGCTACCCCAGTGATTCGTCCTCTCGGACGTCCAGCCACTCCTAGCCATGCTACTGGGCGCCGGTCACCACGAGGGCGGCCGGCATGTTGATGTCATGATGCTGACAGCTCCCGACGGCCGCCGGTGCCCCATATGCCATAAGGCTCCCGGCATAGTTGGTTTCTCAGACAGCTTCTGACATCGTAGATCTTCTTCTCCAACGCGGCATGCTTTGTGGAGCGGCTTTGGTGCTTAGGCAGATCCAGTCGGTTCCCATTTTACCTACCCAGCATTCGGTGGCCTGGGTGGAGCTTTGCGTCCAACTCTTTACGGCAAGAAACTTGAGAGGATGAGGCACAGTGGCTATGCGGCCTAAACCACTACACCAACTGTGCCGGGCAGACAGTCCTATTTTAGGCGAACACTGCACAACTGAACGAAAGTGCTTGTGCTCAATAATAAGTCTACACTAAGCTGGTTTCGGCTTGTTGGTGCAGTGGCGGTCAAAATTAATCAATTCTTCTTTTGACAAAAAGCTGCACCAACAAACAACAATATACAGGGTGTGCCGAAAAAAACAAACCAGCAGAGTTCTCGCTGTAGCAACCGCAACTCTCAACCGATTTGAATGAATCCTTTTTTAAATGAAAGATAAATAAATCCTTAAAAGACTGCTGAAATTTTCATTAATGTACTCTGCTTTGTTCCTGAGATATTGGCTCTCAAAATCAAAACAGTTATTTTGGCAGTGAACAAGAGGGATTTTTTTACTATTCTGCACTTCGTAATAAAACGGATTCCTGCTACTGCTAAGGGCTATTGGAGGCTTACTGGTGACACAGAAACTCGGTTTACTTCAACACTAAAGTATCATTAGCCCCAGCAGTAGGAATCTGCTTTATTATGAAATGCAACGGAATCGCTTTTGTTCTTTGCCAAAATCTGTTTCGAATTAGAAGGCAAATATCTCAAGAATTAAACTGTGAATCTCAATAAAAATTGCACCAATCTTTGAAGAATTTATCAGTCTTTCATTCAAAGAATAATTCATTCAAATCGGTTGAGATTCATGGTTGCAAAAGTAAAAAATCTGCTCGGTTGTTCTTTATCACTTTTGTTTGTTCATTGCCAAAATCTCTGTTTTGACTTTATTTATAGGAACTAAGCATAAGCAGGCTATCTTAATAAACGGTACACCAATCTTTCATTCAAGAATTTATTTATCTTTCATTTAAAAAAGGATTCATTCAAATCGGTTGAGATTTGCGGTTGCTACAGCAAAAACTCTGCTGGGTTGTTTTTTTTGGCACACCCTGTACAAGCGAGCGTGCAAGTGTGTCTAAGCAACATCCTCCACCAGCAGTCAGTAGTGCCCAGAGAAGAATCTCTAAAATTACAGCGAACTCTTCTTTGAATTTCTGGGCGTTTACCCCTCGCAGCTGAATAGTATTGGCGGCCACCGTCCCCCCTTTCGGCGGCAATCGCGATATTGCGTGCAGATCCTCCGCGTAATCCTGACACAACACAGCCAAAGAGTAGAAAAGTGTAGGAAAGGAGCCAGCTATACCTCGAACACCGGCCAGTTCATAGGCATGGCGGTGCCGTGTGATTGGGACCACAAACGAAGATCTTGTTGGCCGTCTGCCAAGTCTATTGTGCCGCGGTATTCTTGGTAGATGGCTGCCAATCTCAAATATCAGTAGTGTTGTTAGGCTCTTTTTTTTAAAAAAAAGCTTTTTTTTGAAGGCCCATTTCGAAATTTTTTTATTTTATTCACAGTATGGAAATTTTGGGGCAAAATCGCTGAATTTAGCCTCAGATATACATTAGAAGTGCAGTTCTATCAATTTCTTGCCTATTCTAAGCATAATAATAGGTTTTGAAGGGCAGCAGCCACTCTGTGAGCAACGCTGCAGGTAGAATATCGACTCTCAGGCTGTAACACTATGCTTGAACCAAAGTATCAGCTTTTGCATTTAAAGTTGCTTCTGATGCATCCTTGCATCTCCTACAAGCTATATTTCATGCTAGGAAAAAATTTTGAAAAAAAAAAATTTCGAAATAAAAAATTTTCATAAAAAAAAGCTTTTTTTTGGCTTTCAAAAAAAAATTTTTTTACAACTCTAAATATCAGCGCTCTCAAGAAAGACAA
Organism: Sabatieria punctata; assembly: GCA_030248155.1. Classification (NCBI taxonomy): domain Eukaryota; kingdom Metazoa; phylum Nematoda; class Chromadorea; order Araeolaimida; family Comesomatidae; genus Sabatieria; species Sabatieria punctata. Next base: position 63,228 of record JASANB010002293.1, read on the forward strand.
AGACACCGATAGAGTCGGTTTACTTGGGGTCCCTGGTGACGTCAAGACAGGCGTGAACGCCGAACAGCATTTCCTTGAAGAACTTCAGACGCTTTAACTCCATCTCCTGACACTTCTCGAATACCTGTCAATCATCAGCAATTAATTAGACAGCCACCCCACCTGCTATTGAGTTAGTTGTTTTTCAGTGTCCTACTGTATTTAATTTTGATAACTCGGCTACCTAATCGAGGCTCGGCTTGAAAAAACCATGGCACCTATGGCATACATACCTATGGCACCTATGGTATTTAACGTCGTTTATGGTACTGGCACTGGCACCATACATGGTACCCATACCTTCGAATTGGTAACTGTACCGGTACCATGCTTTCATTCAAATTTCCTACCATATATGCATACATGGGTCTGAAAAATCCGGAGGACGGTCTGGAGATCTCGAGGGGGTATGGCCGGCGAGGTGAGGGGTAAACCCCTTACCCCCGCGGCCCATGTATGCATATCATGGTAAGGGCTCCCATGGTCATGGGTACCATATGGTGCCACTAGCCTAGGTACCGCTACCATATTATATGGTACCGTCACCATATGGTGCCAGTACCATAAATGGCGTTAAGTGCCTGACTGTAAAAACGTCGTTGTTGACAGTAAATCGTACCTGACTCTAGCAAAACTCGGTTAACTGAGACACGTAAGTTAGTGGCACTAAATGGTACCGGTAGCATAATGATACGGTACCAGCACACACCCCGAGCGTGGGCTACCATAATATATATGGCGCTGGTGCCTGAGCCTAGGCCTAAGCAGTGGCATCAAGTTGGCGACTATATATTGTGATTGTTGGCACTCTAACAACAATCAGAAGCAAAGAAGAAAAGAGTGTAGTAAGAGGAACGAACCATGGTCATGTCTTCCATGTACTTTCCGTTGTAGTTGTTGAGTTCGTTCAGTCCCTTCTCATAAGCGTCCTTGGCACTGTCGCATCTCTTCCCGCAGTGCTGCACCTTCTCTGCCAGCTTTTCCGCCTGCTCCTGACTAACCGCACTGTCCCCGTGACTGTTCTTCTCCTCAAACACCCCTTATCCATCATACATGGGCCGGAAAAATCCGGAGGGGGTTTGGAGATCTCGGGAGTCTCGGAAAAATCCCAAAAACGCCTATTTTGCCTTAAATAAGCGAAAATTTTCTCCCTCCGGGAGGCGGGCGTCGGGGAGGGGGTATTGGCCGGCGAGGCGAGGGGTACCCTTACCCCCGCGGCCCATGTATGTTATCCAGCGTTCGCAATCCCTACCAACGCCGACTGCTAAAAACGAGAGCTAAGAGTAGTGTTGTTGTTCGCACAAATTGGTGACTTTTCGAAGGGTGAATAAGACATGGGTAACTTTGTCAGAAATTACAAACAGAGTCCATACCGGTCAGACAATTTCATGTATGGTCAGGAGGGAACATCATACATGTACTAGATGGGTTGGGTTGGGATTAGCCCCTAGCTAGAAAGACTAATCCCTCCCTCACCCGCCCCGAGACAGTTCAGGCGCCCCACAGACCCAAAAATACAATACTAGTAGTGGCTGCACTGCAGTACTAACAAACTGACTCAGAAATCCCAAGGTTGTTGTTAAGGAGGCTGCCGGACTTTGTGTCTCTTCCTGCTCTATAGCAGTTGGCTACTCCTAGTCCGAAAGGACAAAAACTTACAACAACAACAACAACCAATTTTTAGCATAAAATTCGCTTGAAAGCCTTTGTAAACCGAATTTGCCGTTCCATTGCTGATATTTAAGACAAATCGGGGTTTCTACAAGCCCTTCTTGTCATTTTACGTTTGTTTTAGCTCCAAAACGCTATTCGGCAGCTATAAATTACGCTCTCTCCTCTCTCCTCGAAACTACCTTAAACCCTTGGTGCTGGCAACCCCACCCCACCACGGCCACGAACCTGTTACATGCATGCTACCTAAAGTGGTACCAGTAAATTAAAATTCAAGTTAGTTTAGAGAACAGTCAGTGGTTAAAGAGAAATTTACATTTCATAGCGCGAAGCGGTCCCTATGTCCGCCAATCAAATATTTGCACAAATTCCAACTATTTCTAAGCCCATTGCTTTAAGTGAGCGCTAGATTAAACGCGCCACTAGAGCGACCCCTTCTGACAGCTTAGAATAAAAAAGAAAACACAAAAACAGTTCGATTAATCATAAACAGCGGTTAGAAGAAAGATATAAAGACGCCGGCAAAAAAAACAGCTTACTTGATAAATGGCAGTTCTTTGCGCTTTGCAGGCGGCGTGAAACTCTTTCTTGCGTTTGTCCACATTCACGTAAAGTTTGGCCCACGGCTTCTGAGCCTAAAACCAACACCACAAGATCATACATGTGCCGGAAAAATCCGGAGGGGGTCTGAAGAGTATAAAACTGCCGCCCCAAAAAATCAGCCAAAATTTTCGGAGGTGGGCGGCCGGCGAGGGGCATGACCGTCCGGGGGGGGGGGCATTGGCCGGCGAGGGGGGTAAAACCTCTGGCCCATGTATGCGACAGATTGGATAGATTGCATTATTTCTCAGCTTGTGTGCGGTTAGTGCGGCCCCGCAAATAAACAATAACTGCCCAGCTGATCGAAACGTAATAATGGCTGGAAGCAGGCGAAACCGGCCCGGCGCCCAATCAATGATTCAGTGCTGCGGCCGCCCGAACTGAACAAATTTAGGTCAGTCTGCCTTTCTGTCGTTTCGGCTCAACCGCAATTAAATTAGACACACAAACCGATATATTGCTTTCGGAAACCGCCTCTGATATGAATAATAACCGCCCAATTAGTATATAATTAGGTTCCAGCACCATACATGTACTAGGGCGGTTACCCTTAGCCAGAAAGGCCAACTCCCATAGCCCCAGACAGTTTAGAGATCCCCATCCAGAAATGCAAGTACTAGTAGCAGCTCCAGTAACTAAGAAACTGTCTCAGAAATCAACAGTTTTTAGCATAAAATTAGCTTGAAATCCTTTGGAAACCAAATTTGGCGTTTCCAGTTCCACTGCTGCTATTTAAGAGTAATATGTGTTTTTGGAAGAACCTCTTTATGGTTTTTGCTTGTTTTCAGCTCTAAAACAGCTTAAAATAGCGATTTTGAGCCTACTTACTGAAAAATACGCGCTAAAAACGCATTTCCAGTTGTCCAGGAGCGTGCAGAAGTTTTGGACCCTCTGGGTGAGACGACCACGACCCTCCACCTGACGGAAAACCTTCTCTCACCTCCCCCACGCCGGTCGGGACCTGTTACATGATGTCTTGCACCATACGTGTACCATCGGGGTCTGCTCCCACCCGGGCCAGACCAGTGTGGTGCACTTTTCATCTAGGTAACTAGGTATACCTAGTATTACCTAGTTAATATTCGGGAAAAGTACCTAGATTTACTTTACCTAGTTGTTGGTTACTCTATTTTACCTAGTTTTACTTTACCTAGGTTTAAATCCACATAACTAGGTACTTCTAGGTAAAACAAGTTTACCTAGTTTGATATTTTCAGTTTTACTTGGCTTTTTCAGTCAGCAAACCTTCAAATTTTCCGGCTTTCCCACAATTACAGTGGCCCAGAGAATGAATTTCTGACTTATTTGATAAAAAAATACAAATATTTACTTGAAATGTATCAAATTTCGTAAATTTTAACTCCACTAACTTCAGCATTGTTCTATTGAACCAAAAATAATATTTTGACTTGATTTCGAGCGTTTTAGATTTACCTAGTATTACCTAGTTTTTCTGGGCTTTACCTAGTATTACTTTACCTACTTTCTTATCTGAGAACTTTACCTAGTATTACTTTACCTAGTTTTTTAGGTGACAACTTTACCTAGTATTAATTTACCTAGTTTCAAATTTTCAAAATGCACCACACTGGGCCAGACCATACATGGGCCGAAAAAATGGGTTGGGGTAGTCAAAATCCGCAAATTTGGGGGTGGACCTGCCGGTTTGGGGGTCGCGGCGATTTTGGTGGGTGGGGTCAGGAACAAAAGACGGCTTCAGGTGGATGGGCGGGGTCGTTTGGGGGGGGTCGAGCCCAAGTTGGGGTGGGCAAACGCCCCCGGACCCCTGCGGCCCATGGGCCAGACTCTCTAAAAGATTTCACCCTACGCTTTTTCTGGTAAACATTTTTTCCCAGAAATTTTATGCAATTTCTTTAAGAGCTTCAGAACAACAATCGCTAAAATCGTCTGTTAAATAGCACTTTTCAGTTGTATTTGACCTCAAATTCGCCATTTCTACGATTTTCTAGATGAAAATGAGGATTTTTGCGAATTTTTCTGTTCTGTACTCCCATCCCCAGAATTTGGGCTGCTGTCAAAATTGTTCGGAGTGAAAATCATTCAATTTCTAACTGACAACAGACAAAAACTTTCTAAACTGTAACAAATCATTTCTATTTAACGCTTTCGACAGACAGTCCCTACTCTTTCTTAGATAACTTCTTCATTTATTCAGCAGCTTACTGCTCACCTAAGGCAGCGATTTCGAAAGGCGTCACAAGGGCCGGAAAAATCGGTCCACTTTGCAAACAGCTCAAAGCCTAGATAGCTTTTATTAAAACTGATTTTTTTCTTGTCTTCCAAAGCTAAACGGGCAGAAGAAATTTGCAAACGATTTAAGCCGTCCATAAACGCAGAGTGCTGCTATTTATAATGACACAGCACTATCCCCGAACTGATGAAAAGGCTGAAAAGCTCCGTTGTCGCTCGTTAAACGGCGCCATTGCCACGGACAAATAGCCGGACAATTTGCCAGAGAGCGATCGATCAGAAAAGTTCGACACCTTTTTGAATGCGTCCTCAACTTCGCGACTCTCTTTTATTCCAGTCAACGCCTTCTGATGAAAGTTCTCCTTCTGCCACATTTTCACTGTGTTGTAGACCTATAAAAGTTGTCTTCTAGCGACTGGAAGACTAGAAAAAGAAACTGAAACGCGCCTCTTCAATTAATCGGTCGCGAATTCTCAGGTGCAAGTCGCACTTTTTGTCTGACTCTTCCAAAACGCCGCGCCACGCCGCCTCCATTGTGCCATATTCGGGGCCTGAAGCATCACAAACTATCAGTGCAGACTAAAGTGTAACCATTATCTTGACACCCCAGTACCCAATAGTTACTCAGCTTGGGCAAAATCCCGCTCCCCATCGGCAGATGACCTGCTATGTCTGCAGCTAATCATGGTTTTAATATTATTCATAACCCTAATTATTGGGTATTGGAGCAAACTAAACTTGAGCCAACGAAAACGTCTTCCTAACCTTTCTCAATAATTTCTGACCACTTCTTAGACCAGCCTCTGAGCGACTTGGCATAAGCAGCTTCGATCTCTCCCCTCTCTTTAATTAGCGACATCAGCTGTTGACACAGAGTCAAGCCATCGTCAATGCGTTTCACAGTTCGTTTATAGTGCCCGATCTCCCAGAAACTGTCCGAGGTTGGCGCAACCGTTTCGTCCACCACTGACATTTTCACTTCTGCACCGTTCTCGGAAGCACTGGATGAGGAATTGTGCGATTTGGGGGAGTAACCGCCGTTTACTGCGGGTGGCGACGCCTCTAAAGCATTAGAATGCGTCATTAGTAAATGAACACAACCTAACCGCTGGCGCACGCAAGTCATAGTCTTAGCTGGATGAGTCAGCTAGCCGGGTTTTGATTATAGATTCAGACACAGCTATCAGCTAAAAGATGCTTCTCTGCACAACACGTGCACGCTTTGACCTAAACCTCTGCTGAAAGCAACAAGAGTCAGACTAACGCTGGGATAGCCAAACGTGCAAAACTAAAGACGAAATTAACTTTGGTGCTTGAGTAAACGCGTTGGTCAGCATACTCTATTGCTTGCTCGCCGAAACTGGTGACGTAGACAGGATCAGAAGCAGTGGTTGAAGGATACCAAGCATTTAGCGTACTGATAATAATCATACCGGAGACCTATGAATTATAAAACAAAAGCTAGTCTGCTTAACAAGTTACTGGAATTGTCTCAAGCAGTTGTAATTCATGACAATTTCAACTTATCTGATAATAGCAGGATAGTAAAAAGAGAGAATAAAGTCTCCCCTGAAAACAAGAGATGGATGGAAAGCGAAAACAAAAGCGAAGAAATTTTTATCTGTCCTAAAATCGCGATTATTAATGCAATATGCAATGCTTTTGCGAATCTATTTACATTTTTGGCTGTTGTTTTACACGTTTTAGCACTTGAGATGGGCCTAGTTTTTGCAAGGTAATTCGCATCTACACACTGTATTGTATGAGAGAAAAAGCTGAACCGAAGAAAACATAGAGTTGAGCTAAATAAATATGGCAATTTTCAAAGTATCGATTTCTATGTTTACAAGCTCAATGCCCTTTAGAGAGCTTAGCGGAGGAATGGATGGTGTTTGTGTAGGAGGAAGTAACAAATATTTGAACAAAGGCCAATTCTACTAGCGGCGCACCAGTCAACACAGAGTCAATTCTAGCCGATCCTAACTTTTGCGGCGTTAATCAAAGCCACTGACAGACGATATTGGATTTCCAAAGAGACGCATCATTAACGCTGTCACTCACTCTGGTACGCTGCGTGCGTGCGTGAAAAGAGCGTTGAACTGAACCAAAACAAAACATTTTAAAAATCCGCGCAAAAAAACTGCACAACTTACCGCGATCAGCCGCCAACGCCGTTGTGTCTTTCATAGTTGCCAGAAAAACAGGAGACAGACAGACAGCCAGGTAGCGCGAACGGACAAGCGCAGCCTACCGACAAACAAGAGGAGAGAGAGAGAGAGGCAAGTGCGACCGAGTAAGAGTGACCTTTGGACAAGACAAACGGCCGACGATCGTTGTGCAAACAGTGAGAACGATTACACTGGACACACGCCCAGGTATTCGCAGAGAAACTAGGCGACAATTGCGACTACAAGGACACAACTGCCTTGCCTGTCTGCCGGATGTTTGTGGCAAATTGCTCACTAATCGATCGGCTTCACAATTTTACTACAGGTCAAGAGACTTTAATCGCGCCTACAAATTAAAAGACAACGCGTCCTATAAACAACCTGACGCAGTGGTTATGTTTTACAGGCGATGCTCTGGTCAGTTGGAGAAAACCGGTTTGCCAATAAAGAAAGCAAACTGATTGAGAGTGGAGATAGAAAGTGGCACTGAAAGTACCGCAACTTTTTTAGACAAGCGGAGAAAAAATGAAAGGAGGAATTGCGGCTTATAGCCGTTTCTGACCCGCTCAGAACGCTCAAACCTGCAAAATCAGCAAAGTTTGCAAAGATACACATGCCGAAAGCGAATGCTGCCAAAAAGAGAAAATAATTGGAAGCGTTCGGACGAACAGATGTCTTAGTCACATTTTTGCGCTTCATGTATAGACCGATCTATGCAAGTTTGCAAAACAAATCTCAATTCAGCCAAATCTGTTATTCATGGACTGAGGCAATTGTTCGTCTGAACGCTTCAATTAAACCAAACAAGAAAGTGTAAAATCGTAGGCCAGACGGTCTAACAAAAAGCAGTGTTACTAAGAACCAAAAAAAGGATGAAAGTGTTCACGATTCAGTTACAGTCGGCTTAAAATGTGTCACCTGACCAAGTTTAATCGCACAACAAACCACCTACACACACACACAGGCGGTGGGGACGCATGAATGGTAGGAAACGTGAATTTGCCCAGCGCAGCTCTGTCGGCCTATACGACATGCCGCCTTTTACCTACCACACACTATCTGTTGTCACTATTAGACGATAATACACAAACATAAGGCGGCTTGGAGCTGGATAACTGATTCAAAACAGACTGTTACTTACAAGATAAACTTGTTTGCACGATTATTGTCTAACAAAGGTCGTGTTGACTCCTACGAAACTCTACCGCAATGAGGTGGACTGGGAAGACAACAATTCATAAAATACGCAAGTGTCAGATGGATCTTTAAAAAAGCTCCAAAAAGGCCTACCAATCCGTTTCTAGCATGTTTTACTCAATAACAAGGCCAAAAATGGCATTTTTAAGTACTCAAATGCGCTAATGGACTCTGACTCTTATAGTAAAAAACATTGTAGGCATTTTAGCTTTCCCGGGCCGGGCTGGGCCTTAACTTTGGACCCAAGGTTGGGCTCAGGCCAGGCCCACAAAAAATTTAAAAATCAGGGCCTGCCGCACAGGCCTTTAAACCAGGCTAAGAAAATTTTGGAATATTAAAGGCTATTTAAGAGTCATTTTATACAGGCGCAGTACGGTTTTCTTCAGTAGGGCGGCCCACGGCCAAATCTGGCCCCCCACTTTTTATTGACTCACTTGAAAGTTCTATACAACGAATGGTTGAAACCAAAATATTTCCGGGATTTGCCAACTACTGGGATAAGTGGGAAAACGCCAAGAGCACGATTTTCGAGCGTTTACGGAAATCCTGATTTCTTTAGGATCCATTAGGCCTATGGGTCCCAAACTTTTATATAGAAAGAGTTGCGCTACAGTATCTGTCATATAACGTAACAGGTCCCGGCAGGCGCGGGGTTTCCGTCAGGTGGGGAGCCGAAGGGGGTTACACGCAGAGGGGAATTCAAAATAAAATAGAGCAAATTTTTTCGCAATTGCGCAAGAACGACTGAACGGAATCTCAGTTGAAATACCTCACTAGTAGACCCGCTTCGAGCGCTTGTCTGTCGTGAGCGAGATGATTTCTGACGCGGTTTATAATAAGTTGAAACCGTCATTTACTTTAACAAAATGTTAATCCTGGAGCCAATTCCTTACTTTTCCAGATGGTTTTTTAAACACTTCTTCATCGGCATTTCAGACAACCGATACACTTTCTTTCTGCTTTCAAAATTATATAGTTATTGCGTTTTTTAAGCAAAAACGTGGCAACCGGGTGCTCATGGCGACTAATGGCTGCGAAACGTCAAGTACATGGACAAGTCACTTTTTCATCTTTTATGCAAAAAATATATTTTTCAAATCGCAAAAAAAGAACTATACCGTTTTTAAGTAAATTTTTTTTGCACATTCATCCATTTCTAACTTTTCTCTATCGAATAAATAAAGTGCAATGTCAGCGGTTTTATACAATTTCAATTTTTTATGCCGGACGTTTACTCTTTTGTTACCACTTGGGCAACGGGCCCACAAATCGCCAGAAATTGACATAACATGCGGCCCTTAACACACTTCACTTACGTCTACTCTACTTATCAAGACAATACGCTGTGCTAACTGAATTGAATCAAGGTGAACAAAGAACAAAAACATTAACAAATGGAGGCTTTGGTCTTAGCACTCCGAATGCAGAGCGTGCGGTAGTCTACAAAGAGATCGGTTTCGCCATTTTCCCGCCGTAGTCGCAATTCCTTCCGCAAGTCAAAAGCTTTCTTAGCTAGGACCCTACTGTAAAATGATATATATTTTATTAAACGGTATAAACTATCTAAACTGCCTTTTCTAGGTCTAAAACCGAGGCTAAAAGTTGGGTTTGACGGCGGGTGGGCGGGACGAATGGAAGATTGACCATCTCCAAGAATGCGAAAATGGGGACAATATTTACGCGCCAATCCAATCAAGTGAGGCAACAAAGGTGCGTTTCCACTAGGGATGCAAATGGTATCCGGTATTATTTGGTATTATTCGGTATTATTTGGTATTTTCTAGGTATTTGGTATTATTTGGTATTTGGTATTTTTTTGTACCAAATAATACCAAATAATACCAAATAATTTAAATAACTAAACAGTTAGCTTTTAAGCGATAAATTCTGCTTATTTTGCGACTGTATACCATGTCAGAGCTCTTCTGTTCAGAGTTTTCTCTTTATTTCTAATTTACTAAAAGTTTAACAATGCAGATACGCAGAACAAGACGTCTCTTAACCGTTTCTGAGCAACAAAACAACAAAGAATTCTGACCAGTTTAGCTTATAACAACCATTCATGGAAAATTTTCAATAAGTGGGAGGGGGCCCCCATGAAACGACGCAGGGCGATTTAGGGAGAAGGGGGGTCCGAAAAATCGGGATTTTGGAATGACGTCGTTTATGGACGGCCCCTTTATCGAGACCGAGCCTAGACCGCAAACGTCACAACGTGCTTGCCCATTTCCCAAGTCAGTGAAAAACCATCAAATTCTGCTCGTTTTCTTTCTCGGCATGACTAGATTTCTTTTAGATGCAACAAAAACTCTTCCACTGAGGCAAAACTTATATAATTTTGCTGAAAAAAACAAAAAGTATGATTTTGCGCTCATTACAAACAGCTAGCGACCTGTTTATCAACTATTTGGAATTATTTGGTATTATTTGGTATAGAAAATACCATCTGGTATTTGGTATTTGGTATTTTTGATACCATTTGCATCCCTAGTTTCCACCATGACTTCACGGCAAAAGGTAAGAAGCACCGTAGGGACCGTAGCACCGTCGGTCTCATCGGACCGTACTGCTGTTGCTCTCCTCTTCCGTTTTTAACCGCCGTCTGCCGAAAATCGGCCATTTTCCCCCACTGGTTCGATGAAACCGACGGTGCTACGGTGGGTGTTAGTGCGATACGCCGACCGGTGCCTTGCGCCGACCAATTAAAAGGGTGCCTTACGCCGACTGTGTGGTGCTTTACGACGGCTGGCTTGGTGCCATACGCCGACTTGACCTAGGAGCCTCAACCTGTAGGTGCTTTACGCCGACTGGCCAGGTGCCTTACGCCGACTCTTCTGGTGCGATACGCCGACCTGATTTTTAACAACAGAGGCCAACATCCAGTTAATACGGATGTCAGAGCATACAGTATACTATCAGAGGGTTCTCTCCAGAGAGACAGCACGAACAACAAAAATATATTTCAGAACAATTAAAGAGTGCTTGCCAAAAAAGAGCACAACTGAATAGGATGAAAACTGCCAGATTCAGACGCGATTTATTAAAGTTGGGGTACCCGAAATAGACGTGTCTTTCAATTGAAGTGCCTTCAATTGAATTCAATTCAAGAAGTGCCTATGTGGCAACGAGCTCCAGAGCTGATATTTTCAACATAAGTTGAACATTGTACAGAGTTTCCCGCTCTTTCAATTGATCCACTCGCTGCATCAATCGAATGTTTAGTTCAAATGTTATATCTGACTGTTTACAAATATTTTTCCGGTACCGGAATTATTTGGCCGGTATTTACGTTTGCAGCGGCATATAGCATTACATATGTGAATACTAGATACGTACTGTACTACAAGCACAAACACATTCGCTGCCAGCTATTAGGTTACAAGAGTTAGTTAGGAGTAGGGCCCGACCGGATATCCGGATCCGGATCCGGCCGGATATGGCCATATCCGGATCCGGTACCGGATCCGGATATTACCTGCCGGATACGCCGGATATCAGTCACAGATGAGATATAACATAAACATTAACATAAATATTGCATTCGACTGAATGCTTGTTAGAAATTTCTTGAGGCGATTGTAATCCATGACCCCAGTAGTTCGTATAAGCCTGATTTCTGTGCAAAGGATAACACCCTCATTTTTGACAATGCTAATTTTTCACCTTGACTGAAAGTAAAAATCCGCCAGATTTTAACCGGTTTTGTGAAAAAGCTGAGCTCTTCAGGTTCTTAAGTCCATATAAAGATTGGTTAACTTGCAAAATTTGGCAAAGATCCGGTGAAGGGTTCTTGAAATATTTACGTTAAAAATTGACAACTGAAAATTCGGGTCAGTTCATTTCGGAAGGGGATAACTCCAAGCTACAGAAGGTGAGCAGGCTAGGACTTAGCCAAAACAAACTCAACAAAAATAATAATACTAATGTGATACAATGAACATCACAAAACAGCCAAGCAGACTGGATTTCTATGTTTAGGATAGTCGCCTTGTTTTTGCTAATTTTTCATGTAATTAAAAATAAAAAATCTAATGTATAAAAACGAACTATTATTGAGGCAAGTTTATACTGTAAATCAGGGCTGTTGGGTCGGTTTTTTTCGTTTTTTTCCGGAAATAAACCGGCTTTTTCCTAGGGACTCGGAAAAAAGCTAAAATGCGGAAAAAACTCGAGCAAGTTTTAAAAGAAATAGGCACAATAACTGGTTAAATTCGCTTCAAGTGCTTTGAATTTACGTTAATACAAGCCTTACAAGCATTTTCCTGGCATAACGTAGCTGTTTATGGCAAAAAATACTGGTACCATTTTCAAGCAACTTTTATTATTGTATTTTTGTTGTTTTAAAATCAAATTACTACTTTAAAAGATGAAATTAGTGCATTTCGTAATAAAACTCACGCAACTTCGTTGAATTCTGCAATAAAAAGCGATTATTAAAAATTTTTTAGTTTGTAATACTAGGACAGGTCTACCAAAAGGTCGGCTAAGTAACATTAGAGAGAACAAAATGCTTAGAAAGCATCCATTTATCAATTTCTAGCCGCGGTGATAAAATGTGCAAATATGCAAAAAATATGTACATATCTCATTTTTGCATGCATATGATATATGCAATATCACATGCATCGCAAAAACCCGATATCATCCAACCATAGTTTGAACTACAATTATTAGATGTTGTTTTGAATCAACTGTTATAGAACAAAGAAATGTATGTATGTGGTTTATTGCATTCTAAAAAATTTTTAAGTTGATCGATGATATCCGGCATATCCGGATCCGGATCCGGCCGGATATGGGCATATCCGGATCCGGATCCGGTAGAAATTTGTATCCGGTCGGGCCCTAGTAGGGCCCGACCGGATATCCGGATCCGGACCCGACCGGATATGCCGGATATCAGTCACAGATGAGAGAACGTGATTTTTACGTATTTTGAACATAAATATTGCATTCGACCGAATGTTTGATAGAAATTTGCGCAGTTGTATGGTTCTAAAACAGTTTTGCAGCTTGCCAGGAAGTATTTAATTGCTCCTATCGGTACGGTAGCTAGCGAGCAAACATTTAAGACTGCTGGCTCGATTTCGGAAGGCGATCGCTCCTCTCTGAAGCCCGAAAATGTAGAAATGTTGTTGTTTAACAAGTATAACTTGCGTGCCGGCACAGTTGGTGTAGTGGTTTAGGCCGCAAGGTTCTTAAGTCCATATAAAGATTGGTTAACTTGCAAAATTTGGCAAAGATTCGATGAAGGGTTCTTGAAATATTTACGTTCAAAATTGACAACAAACTCTTCTCTTAACGAAAATAATAATACTAATGTGATACAATGAACATCACAAAACAGCCAAGCAGACTGGATTTCTATGTTTAGGATAGTCGCCTTGTTTTTGCTAATTTTTCATTTAATTAAAATTATAAAATCTGAAATAAAAAAAACTAACTATTATTGAGGCAAGTTTATACTGTAAATCTTTACTTTACAGAGATGAAAGCGTCTCTTTTCAGTTGCAGAATGAAGATGAATGGCTTGAGACGCTAAACTCAACTCGCAAAGAATGGAAATCTCAACTGAGATTTTTCAAATTCTGAATTTTTTAGTTTGTAAAACTAGGACAGGTCTACCAAAAGATCGGCTAAGTATACCACATCACATTAGAGAGAACAAATTTGAACATGCAAACAATAATTTAGCCAAATTGCTGTGATGTCAACCATTTTTATCTAAAAATTACGAAATGAGCTGAGATGCCAAACTGTGTTTCCCCTTCTGCTTTTTCGAGATGAGGTCTGTATCTGTAAAATGCCTAATAAACGCTAAAGATTGCATAGACATTCCGACCAAACTCGAAAATGCTTGGAAAGCGTCCAGTTATCAATTTCTAGCCGCGGTGATAAAATATGCAAATATGCAAAAAATATGTACATATCTCATTTTTGCAAGCATATGATATATGCAATATCGATATGCACTAGAAATTGCATGCATATATTCATATGCAATATCACTTGCATCGCAAAAACCCCGATATCATCCAACCATAGTTTGAACTACAATTATTTGATGTTTTGAATCAACTGTTTTAGAACAAAGAAATGTATATATTGCATTCTAAAAAATTTTAAGTTGATCAATGATATCCGGCATATCCGGATCCGGATCCGGCCGGATATGGGCGTATCCGGATCCGGATCCGGTAGAAATTTGTATCCGGTCGGGCCCTATGTGTCACGTAGCAAGTATGTATGTAGTACGTACATATATGGGTCTGGGTGGCCATACCCCATAACCTGCCGAGCCGATGCGTATTCGTACCACCCCCTCAATCGTCGATCGCTCTTAACAGTTGCCAGCCAGCGCATACCTGCTCGGCCACTCGCACACCCAAAGTTTGGTGACATACTGTATTTTCGGAAACCAAATTTGCAGAACTTTCTCGACGTTTTTTGGTTAGGCAATTGTCAGTTCGGCGACTCTTTTTAGAATACATACATGTAAGAATAACAAGGAGTCCCAGGGTGTGCATCCCACCCGACTTAGGTCCGAGACCCCTTGATCGGGGACCCTCCTCCGAGACCATTTTTCCGACCCCCTTCCAATTTTTCTTGGAGTTGATTTCTAAGATTCTTAATTTTTTTAGAGTTTTAGACACTAAAATTGCTAAAATCCGCTGTAAAACAGCAGTTTTAGCAGTATTTGAACCCAAATTAGAGATTAGATTTATTGAGGATTTTTAGCCAAAAAATCGGACTTTTTGGCTTACCACCCCCTCAGCCTCCTTCAGGCGCTCCTACCCCACTCAGGAATTGAAAATTCTACCTCCCCTCAGCCGAAATTCTAGCCCATGTCTGCTACCAAACTGTCATTAATCACGTTTTCAATGCGGCTCAGGCTGTCAAAGTTGTCTGCGACAGTCAGAGAACGGGTTCGAAGCTTTTACAATTTCAATTTGGTGCAGCCGCTTCAGAAACTTGCCATGATTTCAGTTTGATCGGTAGGCAAAACATACAGTACGTACAATGTTCTTACACCGTCTCTTTTTTGTTGTTTTCTCTTGATTTGACCTAATTCTAACAGCTCCGCAACCGCAACACGTAATTTTTGCACGCTCCCTAACCAGGGGCCCTGGTACTAACACAATGTATATTCTGTATCACTAAAAATGACAAATTTCAATTGAATCACAAACGCTTGAGAACAGGAAATTGCACTAATTACTGGTGTGCTACTTAGAAAAGCGGACAGTATAAGACATTCTAGACATTCTTAACCCTTAGTTTATTAACGCAAAAACGGCTTTTTATACCTAATCATCGGTAAATCTTTTCGATTTTTTCAGGTCAGTTTTTCAGTTCAACTGCGATTTTCTCGATTTTTATAGGTCCTAATTAGTATTGGGTTGGGGTATAAAAAACCCAATATCCAATACCCAATACCAGTTCGCATTCTAAGTAAAAGTACCCAAAATGATCACAAGTACATGCGCGAGCGCGGCCGGCGACCTTTGGTGCTGTGTGAGATGTGTGACAGAAGTGATGCATTCGGGCACCGCCCATATCTACCGTCGCACCGTCGGTCTCATAGAACCAGTGGGGGGAAATGGCCGCTTTTCGGCAGACGGCGTTTGAAAACGGAAGAGGAGAGCAACAGGAGTACGGCCCGATGAGACCGACGGTGCTACGGTGTTACGGTCCCTACGGTGCTTTTTACCTTTTGCCGACTTCACTTCTTTCTTTCTTTAATTATCTATCTTCTCCCAATTCTTTACGCACTATTATACACGATAATCTACTTTTTCAGCCACCCCTAATACCTACCTACCTACCTACGTACAACAAATTTATACAACAAAGTCAAAAATGAGATAAAAATGGTTTAAAAGGTAAAAAGCACCGACAGCCTCATCTCATCAGACCGCTCTCTGACGTTCTTCTTCACAGCCGTTTTTAAATACCGACGGTAAATAGACGCCCTTTTCCCCCAAGAAGGTGTGATAAGGTATTGTGGGCAGGTATTGGAAAAGTACCTAATATCAGGTATCAGATACAGGTATTTAAAAAATACCCAATCAGGTATCAGGTATAGGTAAGTATTCACAAAAATACAGGTATGAGGTATTAGGTATCAGGTATTCTACCATAAAAAGTTACACACCGGATTTTAGCCAAAAAATCACTCAAACTGCCAATTTAGGCTCAAAAGGCAGCTAAAATCAGATTAGTTCCAGTCATTTTAGGATTTTTTCGTTATGAAACTGCACAAAATGCTAAAAAGCAACTCTCAAAATATTTCAGGGATGTGGAATCGCTTTGCACATCCATCTCTGGTGGTTTATCTTTGCCATGTAGAGTAAGGCTTCTCATAACCCCTTTTTACCCTTGCAGTGTGTCCCTATTTGTCTTCGCCTTTATTCATTGGCTTACTCAGGATTTTGCAAAAGGACATACCGGTACATATAAAATTTTTCCAATGACCATGGCCCAATCAGGGCGAGAAAATTTTGACAAAATTAGCTTGAAAAACGTTTTTGAAAGCATTCTGAATATAGTATTGGCAGAAATTAGGAGGTATTGTAGCCTGAAGAGGCCTGGTTGGCCAACGGCCCAAGCAGGGCGAGAAAATTTTGAAAAATTAGCCGTTCTACATGCTTTTTTAATGAACAAATCGGTCGTAAACTACCGTTTGATGCCTTCTGTTTGTACCTGATACCTGTACCTGTTTCAGTCCAAAAATACCTAAAATCAGGTAGGTATACCGCTCGAAAGTACCCGATCAGGTATTAGGTAGGTATCAGGTGGGTATTGCAAATCTACCTGATAATCAGGTACAGGTACAGGCATGCCTGATCCACAGTATGATAAGGCCGACTGTGCTGCCAAAATTCGTCGCCCAATTTAGTTTAGGTGATTGCTAAGGGATTTTGCCAGGTTTTTAGTGTTTAGACTCTTTATATGTAAGTAGGAAAGCGAGTATGACCGACGCTCATGCTTGCAGTTTTGATTTCTTTTCGGAAAGGGTCCCTATGATATGTAGATGGTATCCATTAGAACAGTAAAGATTATTCTATGGTTTCATTTGGATGCTCTCAATTGTCTGTATGTATGAGTGGAACGCATACATGTCGTTGGGGGGGGGGGGGGTAAAGGGGGGGCCGGCCCCCCCCCAAGCCCGATTTTTTGGCAAAAGTCCCCCCCCAGCGGATTTTTGGGGGGGGACCTGAAAACCCACTTTTGGATTCCAAAGTAAAGAAAATTTTAGCCCAGACAATACATTCTGCAGCACAAAATTGGGTTTTCGGCTGCCATACAACCCAAAACAGGGTTTTGTAAGGGTTGGAAATCCTAAATAGGGTTTTTAGACTGCTTACAAACCCTGATTAGGGTTTTTAGGTTACTTTCAAACCCTGATTAGGGTTTTTAGGCTACTTTGAAACTCTAAACAGGGTTTTCAGGTTACTTTTAAACCATGATTAGGGTTTTTAAGCTGCTTTGAAACCCTAAACAGGGTTTTCAGGTTACTTTTAAACCCTGATTAGGGTTTTCAGGTTACTTTTAAACCCTGATTAGGGTTTTCAGGTTACTTTCAAACCCTGATTAGGGTTTTTAGGCTACTTTGAAACCCTAAACAGGGTTTTCAGGTTACTTTCAAACCCTGATTAGGGTTTTTAGGCTACTTTAAAACCCTAAACAGGGTTTCCAGGTTACTTTGAAACCCTGATTAGGGTTTTCAGGTTACTTTTAAACCCTGATTAGGGTTTTCAGGTTACTTTTAAACCTTGATTAGGGTTTTTAGGCTACTTTTAAACCCTGATTAGGGTTTTCAGGTTACTTTTATACCCTGATTAGGGTTTTCATGTTACTTTCAAACCCTGATTAGGGTTTTTAGGCTACTCTGAAACCCTAAACAGGGTTTTCAGGTTACTTTTAAACCCTGATTAGGGTTTTCAGGTTACTTTTAAACCCTAATTAGGGTTTTTAGGCTACTTTGAAACCCTAAACAGGGTTTTCAGGTTACTTTTAAACCTGGATTAGGGTTTTCAGGTTACTTTTAAACCCTAATTAGGGTTTTTAGGCTACTTTGAAACCCTAAACAGGGTTTTCAGGTTACTTTTAAACCCTGATTAGGGTTTTCAGGTTACTTTCAAAGCCTGATTAGGGTTTTTAGGTTACTTAGAAACTCTAAACAGGGTTTTCAGGTTACTTTTAAACCTGGATTAGGGTTTTCAGGTTACTTTTAAACCCTAATTAGGGTTTTTAGGCTACTTTGAAACCCTAAACAGGGTTTTCAGGTTACTTTTAAACCCGGATTAGGGTTTTCAGGTTACTTTCAAACCCTGATTAGGGTTTTCAGGTTACTTTCAAAGCCTGATTAGGGTTTTTAGGTTACTTAGAAACTCTAAACAGGGTTTTCAGGTTACTTTTAAACCTGGATTAGGGTTTTCAGGTTACTTTCAAACCCTGATTAGGGTTTTTAGGCTACTTTGAAACCCTAAACAGGGTTTTCAGGTTACTTTTAAACCCTGATTGGGGTTTTTAGGCTACTTTGAAACCCTAAACAGGGTTTTCAGGTTACTTTTAAACCCTGATTAGGGTTTTCAGGTTACTTTTAAACCCTGATTAGGGTTTTCAGGTTACTTTCAAACCCTGATTAGGGTTTTTAGGCTACTTTGAAACCCTAAACAGGGTTTTCAGGTTACTTTGAAACCCTAATTAGGGTTTTTAGGTTACTTTCAAACCTGATTAGGGTTTTCAGGTTACTTTCAAAGCCTGATTAGGGTTTTTAGGTTACTTTGAAACTCTAAACAGGGTTTTAGCACTGGCTAGAAAGCCTAGAGAGGGTTTTTAGGTTGATTAGAAACCCTAAACAGGGTTTAAGAACTGCATTCAAATCACTAAATAGGGTTTTTTAGTAATCTTATAAGTCAAAACAGGGTTTTGCGCGTGCCTCAGAATCGAAAATAGGGTTCTGTAAACTATTTTTAGTCAATATAACGCATTTCAATCAGTATTTTATCGCTGAAACTCATATTCAATACGTATTTTGAGCGCAAAACAGCTTTTTATTATATTAGTTGCTTCACTATTCCGTTTTTAAGGCATTTTCTTCAACCGGAACACGGTTTTTAAGGCATTTTTAATGCAAAAACAGGGTTTTAAGGCTTTTTTCGGTCCAAGTAGGGTTTTGAAGCCATTTTTCGCCCCAGAATCCCTAAAAAAGGTCGACAAAACCCGCTTTTTACCCCAAAAAAAGGTCGACAAAACCCACTTTTGGACCCCAAAAAAAGGTCGCAAAACCCACTTTGGACTTGGTCCCAAAACCCTATTTGGGATTTCAAAAAGGTCCCCCCCCACGGAAAAACCCAGCGACATGTATGGTGGAACGCTCGAAAACCCTTGCAGCTTGTTGCTTCCTGGCTCCACATGTAGTCCACATGCAGGCTGAGCCTACTTTTTTATTGCCAGGGAGCTAGAATTATGCTACGCACGGACTACCGGAGAAACGCAAGCAAACTGCAAACTAATGTAATGTATTTACTTGATGCTCTACGCTCTATGTACTGTACTGTACGTAGTAACAAAATTGACAAGGCTCTGATTTCACTTCTAGTCTAAGTATGGCCTCCCAATCGTCAATGAACAATCTGACAACAGTTTATCAAAATCCGAGTCTCTGTAATTCCTCCATTTTGGGATTTTCTGGATTGAAATAATGACTACCTTCCACTATTATTATCATTATTGTCGTGCAGTGTCTGAAACAAGTAGTAATATCCAAGGATTATGCTTAAAGAAAATAAAAAGGCGCGGAACACGAGAAGAAACGGCTAGGCTAGGATAATTTGTTGTATAGGACACCTATGACCGATTATAACTAATTTTTTCCTACTTTATATTATTAATTGGATAAAGAAACCAATCAGAAAGAAGAAACTTGAAAAAAGTGAAAGAATTGGCGTCAGCCGTATTAGCAGAGGTATTCCTACTTATCCACGGCCTAAAGACGCAAAAAATAGGACAAAAACAATCAACAATCGCCTCAAAGGGAGAGCAGCACTGTGGGCATCATCGGATTGGTGGGGGAAAAGGCCGTTTATACGTAAACGGTTTGTTACGAACGGAAGTGCGGTCCGATGAGGCCGACGGTGCCCTAGTGCTTTTTACCTTTTTGCCGAGAACAAAACATTGCCAGGATCACTACAAACACTTGGATTACTAACAGGCACTATTACGTTTATCCATCAATACTGATGTTGAGTGATGTTTCTGGACTTGAAAAATCGAGTTTGTCTATGCTTCCCAGCTGCACGTGCGTATGTGTAAGCAGATCTCTACGCATCTGATTATCACTCGGTCGATCTAGTCGCTGTGTGCACAAAGAATTTTCAACAAAACCCTTTATTCATGTGACTGACTGACGTACATAACACGAGGGTCAGTTAAAAATATGAGTGGAAAGAAAATCAGTTAGTCTGTCAAGCTCTACCAAAACTCACACCTAATTTTATCGTTCTCAACCGAGTTGGCAGACTTGAACTTGAAAAAACGCAGCACATATTGTCTAATGTCCTCGTTTTTGGCCGCATACACAAACGGATTACAGCCGGTATTAATGGCCGACCCTATAGCACTGAAGCCAGCAATGTAGCCCAGTATATAGGGCGGAAATTTGAGCAAGGCGCCGATAAAGACCAAATAATTGGGCGCGAAAAAGAACAACGAATACAAGAACAACACCCAATTAATCGCTTTGCTCACTTTCAACTGACGCTCCAACGCGCGGTCGCGCAATTGCGCGATTTGCTGGCGTTTTGTCTGCTGACTCATCTTGTACATGGCTGTTACGTAAACCAGCACTATTGAAGGACAGATCAAAGCAATGAACAAGACATAGAGAGCAAGAAAGAGAGTGGGAGTAAGGGCTTCCGACACGCAGGAGACAGAGATGGACAAGAGCTCCTCACCAAGAAACATGGTAGAGGACATTGCAAGTCCAAAGATGAGGGAGAAGTAGACACAACGAATGGCATATCGCTTGTGACGTTTCACTCTGTAGGCGTTCGGCTTGTCGAAGGCCTGTAGTCGGTCCCAAGCCACGAACAGAGTCATCAGCTGACTGCTGGTCACCCCTGCGGCGCTTGGAAACGAAAGCAACAGACAGCCTAAATTGGTGGTGGATATCGGTCGCGCTCGCAGAATTAGCTGCCCCGTCGACACGGGGGTTAGGCCGAATCCTGAAACTCTGCATATCTATAGTCTGCCAACAAGTCGGACGGCTTATTCTGAATCAGAACGAATACGGTATCCGTTTTGCGTAACCGCTTTTTAATAAACTACGGTTCTCACCACGCTCCCAGAGAGAAACATTTTCGTTTTTCTAAAGCCAAAAAAGGCGTTTTTTGGTGTTTCTTTGGGACACTCCAAGAGCGAAGACAAGGATCATACATGTCGTTGGGGGGGGGCTAAAGGGGGCCCGCTATCCCAAGCCCGATTTTTAGGAAAAAGTGCCGCCAGAGTATTTTTGGGAGACCTGAAAACCCATTTTTCGGTTCCAAAGTAAAGAAAATCTTTGCCCACACAAAATTGGGTTTTCGCCTACCATACTTATTATTATTATTATTATTATTATTATAAAACTTTTATTCAAACGAACTGGATATCGGAACTGCAAAATGCAGGAAGTACGACACCCTGACGAGACTACGCACTTTAAACAAGACACATTTTACATCAAATTACATTCTACTAATGTCTAAGAATAGAACGTATGGAGAGAAATCATGTGAACAGACAAACTTAAGAAACTCGTTAAAAGCCAATTCTACCGCCTTGCCAAGATTGTTCCATAAAACAGAGTCACTGTACAAAAACGACAACATTGATCTACTGTGGTGGTAACGAGGGACTAAGACAGATTTCACAGTTGTACTAACCAAAACACGAGTGTTATTCCTCAATTGGACACAATGGTTAGGTAGTTGGCGAACACCAGATAAATACTTGTAGAACGTAACACACTGTCTTTCAACAACAAAACGGTTTAGACTTTTCCAGTGCAGTCGGCATAACATTTCCATATAAGACAGGTCAAGTCTATTCAACAGTAGGTTTGCGGCGTATTATACGTACCATACAACCCAAAACAGTGTTTTACTAGTGCTTAGAAATCCTGATTATGGTTTTTACCATATTTTTATAATTTTACACCCCATTTGCAGAATCCTGGGTACGCCACTGCTTACGCAGTTAGAAACCCTGATTACGGTTTTTAGCTTATTTTGAAACCGTGATTATGGTTTTTAGGCAGCTATGAAACCCTGATTGGGGTTTTTAGCCTATTTTGAAACCGTGATTATGGTTTTTAGGCAGCTATGAAACCCTGATTGGGGTTTTTAGGTTATTTTGAAGCCTTGATTAGGGATTTTAGGTTACGTACTTTGAAATCGGCCGAGTCTGGCCGGCATGGTTTGGGGGTTTGGGAGTCATTTTTTCTAAATCCAGGCTGTACTTTAGCCAAAACAAGCTTTATATTTATGTTTGTTGCATCATTTGTACGTACGTGCTCTACTATACTTAGTTTTCGCGCAATCGACTTTGCAAGATTTTTGGGCGATTTTAAACGCAACTATAGTACGAGTATTTTGGGCTCGGGGACTCCCTAAGCTGTCTCCGCCGAGGGGAGTCGGGCTGTCTATAGCCAGGGGTAACCACCAAAGCCCAGATGTGCCTGTACCAACTGACCGGCCAAGCAGTCGGTGAGAGCGAGTGAGGTGAGCAGAGGCAGACAGACTTTGTGTCGAAGCGCTGAGAACCGCAGGTATGAGCCCACCACTGCTGCGTTTCCAACCAGACCAGGAACGCTGATGAGCAAGAGAAACGAAAACTGAGCAACCTGACTGTTGCCGCTCTCTACTGTTTCGTTAGCCATCGCACAAACAGCCTCAGCACAACCTGGGATGGGCTTTGTCTGTCTGTGTGCACGTCGCTTGGGTCCTAATATGGGTGAGGTACAAGCAGGTATAAAATAGCCAATTAGCAGGTGCTTGTTGACCTACCTGCGTATATATCTGGCAGTTAGTTAAGATGCTTGGCCCCAGGCTCTATATACACACAACTTGGGCACGCACCTACTATCAGGGACGCCTACCATACCAAAATTGTACTAAAGTCCTTGCCAAAAAAAGAGCGGATTGGCGGTTTTTTGCGAATAACTCCTTATGGGTGCATCGGAGCGCTTTTTGCCTCATAACCAAAGTTGTAGAGTGGCTCGAGCTCGGTACTCTGGTGCAACCTAATCTGCGCCACGCGCCATGGTAATGCTAATCTGCGCAACGGAAAAAAATCAGCTTTTCCTGTAGTTGGGATGAACGCGAGTTTTTCAGTGAATTATAATCTACAGACCTAGGGGATTTCAAAAATGTATTCATATTTCTCCTCGGTGGAACGGTTCCAGAGTTATGAGGCGTTGCAAAAAAAAAATCGGGCAGGTTGCCTTATGAAGGCGGCGGATGGAATTTTTTGACCCCCCATTTTTGTTCGCTGATCTGAACCACTAAAGAGTGGATATTACAAAACCGAGCCGGTTCAGCTGGCGGCCCACCCATTCCGGAGAAATCGGCGCCCAAAGTTGAAAAACCATTCTTTTTCGAGCCCGCCGATTTTTGACCGACTTCCATCTTTGACCGGGCGCCGTAAGCGCATTTTTAAAGTAATCCTCACCAAATCTGGAACATTTATAGAACCAATGACGCTCTTTCATTTGCACTTATCGACATCGGAGTCGGATTGTAATTGCCGATTTGACAAGCAGTTTTTTGCAGAGATTAGGCCGAAAAACACGTCTTCAGAAATACATATGTTTCACATGCGTGGCATCCAGCTATCCGGCTACAAATTTAACACAAAATAGCCCATGAAATGTGCTTTCGAAAACTGGTTTCAAATTTTTTGGATCTCTTCTAGTTTTGAAGTTATGGCCCTTCAAACTTTAGTGTCACGCACGGCCATTTTCCCCTTTTTAGCACGTTAGGTAATGGCATTTATGGAACTGGACTGTTTCGAAGGCATTACATTGTCGATAAAGCGTTGTATTAATATAATATAACATTGTAAATTCAGTCCCGACACATGAAGCACACTAAACACAGTGCTGACGAACTGGTTACTCTCGGCACCTGTACCACCGATACACCATCCTAAGCAAAAAAAGCATGGTACCCCTTCTTTTATATGTACGTACAGTAATGCAGTGTTAACCAACGCCTAGCCTAGTAGCGCGGTGATTTTCAAGATTTCTTAGAAACCTAATATACATATATTATTGCTGTCATAAATGGGCCAGGCGGCGGGTATACATTCCCCCCTCAGTCGGTCATTCCCCCTCACCGATTTTTTTTCTTTTTAAAGGCAAAATAGGTGATTTTTGGAAGTTTTTGGGACCGATTCCTGAGATGACCTCCAAGCCCCCATGGATTTTTCCGGATTGCTGTTGTTTTGCCTTTTAATTTAGCGATTTTTGGCACAGTTTTATTACATACTTCTAGTTTATTCAGTCAAAACTTGCCGCGCTGGCCTAAATCTCATGAATTATTTAGCTACTGTGGTCAGGTGTTGGTTGAGAAAGTACCTGATTATAGAACAGGTACAGGTACTTCGAAAACACAATCAGGTATCAGGTTTAGGTATAGGCATTCACAAAATGCAGGTATCTGGCATTTTGTCAGAAAAGTTAAACTGTTGCATACATGGGCCGGGGGGGGGTAAGGGGGCTATACCCTTCCCCCTCGGCTGCTCATACCTCCCCCACCCCCTCGTGCTAAAAACGCATTTCCAGGCTTTTGGAGCTTTTTGAAATTTGGGACCACCCTCCTGATGAAAACCCCCCTACCCCCTCCCCCAGGTCGGCCCGGAGCTATTACATGTGTGATGACTGATTGTATCCAATTTTACTGGCCGGCCAATTATTATTTAAGTTCCAATTAGCATACATGGGCCGGGGGTAAGGTGAGTTTACCCCCTCGCCCATCCCTCCCCTTCAGGAGGAAGAAAATTTTCGCTTATTTAAGGCAAAATAGGCGTTTTTTGGCCTTCTTTCGGGGGACCCCCCCGCTCCGAGGTCTCCATACCTCCCTCCGGATTTTTCCGGCCCATGTATGAACTGTTGTTATTTCATTTCAGTGACTATGGTATACGTAATTCTGAACCAGTTCATTTCATACAGTACATTTGTTTGAATAATAATAGCAGCTATTGCAAACAGCATGCTACTGCTTCAAATGCTATTCATTTGGCCTGATCAGCTCAATAATCTCATCTCATAAATCTGTCAAATTAGTTTTCCATCATTGATATTTCAGATGTTTCTCCTTATCTCCTTGTGCTTTGCAACAGTAGTCATGCAAACTGTTTTGGATTCTTGCGCTGGCTCATCGAACTGCCATTTGCATCTACTATATTTACTCATTCAGCAAAAAATGTGATAAACAAATTCAGCATAAGCTTAGCTGCTATGATAGGTTGGTGCTCCTTTGTGCGATGCACAATGTTCAGAATCTCTAATGGTATGACTTTTCACGCAATTCTGGCTTTTCAGAATGAGTAATTTCTAGAAACTACGACTATATCTCTATTAGTGAAACTCTGCAATACTGTAGCAGGGATGTGAGGTGGGAAAAAAACACCGGAAAAAAACTGTTTTTTTCCGGAAAAAAACCGGTTTTTTTCCTAAGGGTCGGAAAAAAACATAAATCGCGGAAAAAAACTCAAGCTAAAAATAGCTAATTTACGTCATGTTTCGTTTAAAAAATGGACTTTTGCTATGTATAATAGGCCATACTGATTCAAAACTGTTAGAAAAACAACAAAAAAGACCAAATTTGGAATGAAAAAACAAAAATGCAAACTGCTGTAAGAAAATTTGCATATAGCGTTATTTATGGAACCTGTCAGGCACTGTTTCATGCCTGTCGTGATTTATATCAATGTAACACGTGTATTTCTGGTCTAACAAGACTGAGGAAGGCGCTAGAAAGCGTTAGGAATCATAAAACCAGCCTAGGATACTCAGAACTTGGGCTGGAGTTTTTTTCAGCGATTTAGGAAAAAAACCGGAAAAAAACTGGAAAAAAACAGGCCGAGGTTTTTTTCGGAAAAATATACAACCCTGCTGTAGCTGTTGCTTAACTAGCGCATGTAGTAACCAAAATATTGCGACATTCTTGAGCTATTGTTCAGTTCTATTACCTTATATCTTATTGGTTCTACATGTATATCTAAAGCACTGTTTATGTCATAGTCGTAATGTGAGATGTACCGGTATATGGTGAGATTTCCAGACAGTACCACTACCATCCAGAACTGCAGCTAGGCATGATTAAAGAAAGCATCTATAACAATTGCACATGTGTCGGGACTGAATTTACAATGTTATATTATATTAATACAACGCTTTATCGACAATGTAATGCCTTCGAAACAGTCCAGTTCCATAAATGCCATTACCTAACGTGCTAAAAAGGGGAAAATGGCCGTGCGTGACACTAAAGTTTGAAGGGCCATAACTTCAAAACCAGAAGAGATCCAAAAAATTTGAAACCAGTTTTCGAAAGCACATTTCATGGGCTATTTTGTGTTAAATTTGTAGCCGGATACCGGAGATTTCCGCTTATCTCCTTGTAACACACCGCCAAAAGTGACATGTCACTTCACTTTCGTGACATATCGTAAAGTGAAACTTTACCTATCGTAAAGTGAAAATTCTACGATATGTCATAAAATATAGACGGACATATCCGTTTTTTTTGGACATGTCCCAAGAAAATGATAACATTTCGGAAGAAAATCATGACATGTCCTGATAAAATTAGTTTGTCATTTGGCTATGTTAGTTGTCCAGCTTATTTCTGACGCAGTTTTTGACTGTATCAGCTGTCCTAGCTTATTTTGAAGCAGTTTTCGGCTGTCCTAATGACCTTTGGGTTGTTTATCACGAAGTAAACACTGCTTTCACGCTTTAGGTTTGGTTTAGCAGAGTTTCTGACTGGCAACCCAAGCTCTGGACTTCATTCGGCGGACGATTAGCTGTCCTAGCTTTAATTGTGATGCAGTTTTCGGCTTCCCTAATGACTTTCGGGGTGTCTATCACGAAGTAAACACTGCTTTTGACGCTTTGGGTTGGTTTTAGCAGAATTTCTGACCGGCAACCTAAATTTTGGAGCTGACCCAGTACCAGTAGCTATCACCACGGTTTTAATTGCTGCTCATGCAGAATATTCAACAAGCCGCCGTAACAGAGATCCAAATTTAGAAAAAACAGTAGTTACCAAAATCTTCTATTACCAAACAACATTTTACTAAAAACAAAAAACACAGGCAGCGATTTAGGTTTGTCGGCCGGAATGCACTCCCCACTCTACTCTTGCGGCAGCTCCTTGTGATCGGTGTCCTCGTCGTTGTCGTCTTCTCGGCCGCTGCCCCTGCGTTGATGGTCCTTCTTTTTTCGGCCCTTGCTGCCGCCCCGATTGCCGTTCTGGCGCCTTTGTTCTCTTTCCTAAAAGCGCACGAGCAAGTGGTACCAGGACTGAAACTGTAAATGTGACTCGGAAACAACAGAAAATAGCTGAGAAACAGACTTTGAACGGCCTGGTGGGAGGACGAAAACCGCCTGCCGCGCCCCCACCACCGGTGGCTCCCAGTCCTCCGATCACCAACTAAATAGACCAATTGTTGATACTGTAGTTAGAGAGAGACCTGCACGGGCAGGGCCTGGTCACCATGCATAACATTTTTGAGGATTTCAGTCAGGCCGAACCACAAAGATTGTTTTTTCATAAGGGCGGTCCATGCAGGTCTCTAGTGATAGGGAATAATTTAGCAAAGAAACGAAAAGGAATATTGATGCAAAATTGCCCCTAATGACTAGTAAAATCGTAGTAAAATAGTGGTAAAATTAGTAAAATTATTAGTAAAGCAAAAATTAGTGAAATTGGAGCTGCTTGGTAGTAAAACAAAAATAAAAACTAAAATGAAGAGCTGAATTTGTTGTAAATTTAGAAAATAGTGAAATCAAAATCCACTAGTAAAATAACAGTACCGGTACGCTGCCGAATCCCTGCGCTCCATGATGTGGAGGGGTAGGGACGTCATCCAGCAGATCCGGGATGTTGCTGAGGTCGTCGGACAAGTCCTCCTCCCCGCCACCTACGGCCTAAACAGAAGGATTAAAGGTTTTTAATTGCACTATATTAATTGTGTCTCTAAGCGTACTTTTATTTGGAAAACAGGTCCTCACAAGCGTGCCCTATACTAATTGGACCGCTAGAGGTATTTTTATTTGGAAAACAGGTCCTAACAAGCGTGCCCTACACTAATTGGGCCGGTAGGGGTATTTTTATATTTGGAAAACAGACCCTCTGGTGCGCACCTTAAACTGATGCGTCAGCCAGACCAATTATCGATTTGGCCGGCCACTGAGGACCAAGATCGTTGAATTTTACCGCAATTTCGACAAAAAAGTGCAGAATATCAAATATTTTTGGGAACGATTCACTATTTTTCCAAGTAAACATTTTTTCTAATTAATAATTCCCTGTTTTAATCATTCATGGGTCGGAAAATCCGGAACAGTGGCCATTTGGGGATATTGCCAGCAAAAAGAGCGGGAGGGGTAACCCCCAAAGTGCCCCGGCCCTAAAATGATTAACTGGAACCAACCTTCACTGTCCAACGGCGGCTCATAAGTGGCGGCAGTGCTCTCGACATCGTCCTCATTGTTTTCGAACAGAGAGGGGGTCCTCTCTGACCTGGTGCTGTTAGTCACCCCATCGTCATCCTGATTCCGCTCGCGATCCGGCGTTGCCATTACCACTCCCTCTTCCTCGCCCCAAAGTGACATGGCATAAAGTACTCTGCAGAATTTAGCATTAGCTAGTAAATCGTATGGAGGCAAATATGTCTTTTAGGGTACCTTACAAAAATTTCAATTTGCTACCGTATTCAGTTAACTTAATTATATTCGATATTTTTGGACTACCCCTATCGATTTTTCTTGATTATCGATTATTTTTTGGCAAAATTCCAAAATTTTCAACGGCACCGAACCCTTGCATATAATATATCGTTTGAAAGCTCTATTCATCAGGAGTCTAATGATCACAGGTTTTTTCAACATAACTAATAAATAACACGTTACCGACTGATTAAATTGAGTACGTCCAGGTTTTCATCTTAGCTCATAAATTCTTCTGTACTCAAACAACACATATCGATAGGGCACACTCCGGAGGGCCTGTTTTCCAAACATAAAAATACCCCAAGAGACCCATCAGTATAGGGTGTATGCGACGACCAGAGCAATTCTCGATTTGGCCGGCCACTGCGGGACCCAGATTGTTAACTTATGCCGTTAGGGCTTTATCATCATATTATAGGGAATCATCAATTAAAGGGGGCACAACACAAGACCCCTAATTAATTAATAAACAATAATTTTGTTTGGTTTTCACCCAAATAATTGAGTGGGTAGCCTGATGATGAACCGGCGATAAAGGTTCGAAAGTTTGCGTCATCATGTGTCTTAATTGAAGCTTTACGGCTGAAATCCGTCTTAATTTCTTTACTAATAAGCAATAATTTAGTAATAATAAAGATAATAGTGATTAATTAATATACCCTACCTATAGTGGAGTTAAGTCAGTTAAGCCCTAACGAACAGAACGTTGACGAATAATCAATTTATTTAGGGACGACGAATAATAATTGATTAATAGTTACCTACCTAGAACGAGGCGATTCCAGCAATTCTAAAACGTTGCGCCCTCCCAAAAGTAAGTGAACAAAATTCAGAGCTGACACTTTAAACCGGGATTCAAAACTACATTTAGAAGAACCCAGCGTTCGATTATTTTTCCCACAAAAAGAAAGAGATTTTGGAGGAAGGAAATAAAAATACCTCTTTCTGCTTCACTATTTGACGCTTCTCCTTAGTCTAGCTGTTTCTAGCACAAAAAACTGCACAGGAAACGTGCAACACACGCCTATTCTATTGCGCAGCAAAAAATATCCTAATGACGTCATGAGGACATCACCGAACACGCCCGGGCGTGCCGGGGCAGGTACTGAACGATGACAAGTCATAGCCAAGCAATGACATATCACGCCGATTAATGACATATCCCTAAAAAAAATGAGTTGTCCTAAGATCAAAAATGATAGCTGGACGGATATCTCCGTATTTTCGCTGACATCTCATTTTGGAAAGTACGTGATCTCATTTTTCACCTCGGGACATATCATTTTCCGGATCTATCATGTTGCCATATGGCAACATGTGTGTTACAAGGAGTTATAAGACCACCATAGTTAGAAGACCATGGTCTTATAATAGGTTTTTGTTTCCAGTTATAAGACCATGGTCTTCAAATAGGTGGTCAGAAAACTAGGTTCATTGACACCATTTTCCAGTTAAAAGACCATGGTCTTAGTTTAATTAACCGATTTTAGCACACAATTATTTGTTTTTAAACTAAACAAAAGCTGTCCATCGTGAAAAAACAAAGGCAGAAGTACATAATATAGGTAAAACATAATTCTGATTTTTGTTTTGAACACAATACAGTACCTGCTATGCTTCAACACTAAATTTCTTAATGTAATTTCATGTAAAGTTCTACAAGTCAAGCGTAAAATGGTCAGGCATGTCTGGAACAACAATCTAGGTGAAAAACAAATTCAACTTTTGGCCAAAAACCCTTGTTTGCAGTGAAATAACATTTTCCAGTTATAAGACCATGGTCTTCAAAAGGGCGCCAAAAAGTGATCCTAAATTTGGGCATTTTCCAGTTATAAGACCAGGTCTTATAAGTGGAAAACTCCGGTAGCTCGATGCCACGCATGTGAAACATGTGTATTTCTGAAGACGTGTTTTTCGGCCTAATCTCTGCAAAAAACTGCTTGTCAAATCGGCAATTACAATCCGACTCCGATGTCGATAGGTGCAAATGAAAGAGCGTCATTGGTTCTATAAATGTTCCAGATTTGGTGAGGATTACTTTAAAAATGCGCTTACGGCACCCGGTCAAAGATGGAAGTCGGTTAAAAATCGGCGGGCTCGAAAAAGCATGGTTTTTCAACTTTGGGCGCCGATTTCTCCGGAATGGGTGGGCCCCCAGCCGAACCGGCTGGGTTTTGTAATATCCACACTTTAGTGGTTCAGATCAGCGAATAAAAATGGGGGGTCAAAAAATTCCATCCGCCGCCCCCTGCCCGATTTTTTTTTGCAACGCCTCTTATACACCATCAAATTTGGCCGAAAATGCTAAAAATGGCCATTTTTGGCGATTTTCAGATTTCTGGGGGGGGGATTGGAATAACTCAGGACCAACTCAGCCGATCAGGCTGAAATTCACATATATGGTGTAAAATTTAGTTTTACGTCGATTGAGACACATAAGAACCCTGAAAAATTGACCCTGATACCGTAATCCCGATTTTTTCAACTTTAGGTCATTTGATTTTTATTCTGCTGGTATGTAGAAGCTTAACCCCTCCACTGTGGTTAAAAATGTACTTAACAGTGTTTTGAATCGATTTCAGTCCATTCTGAAGCCATTCGGATACTGTAGATTGTGGTCCTGGCACGAAAACTGCATTTTGTCAGCTTACGTGGTTTCTGCTTTAAGGAAATGCTGGATGGAGTAGGAACTGACTCGCTAATCCGATCAGGGCGTTCCGGTTAGAAATTGGTCGTTCGGGCTCGGTGGGAGCATTAGAAATGACTACGAACTGAAACCGCTTATATGACGCCGTTCCGATTTGATTTTATTTCGAATTAGACCGCTATTACGTAGATATCAATTGTAATCATAAACGCCCGAAAACAAAACCAATCAGATCCTAATCGGCTCCAGATTTGAAGAACTCGGCTAATCGCGCCGATTTCAAGAATACGCCCCCAGAGAGGATTGGAAACGCTAATCCTCTAGCAGTTCCGATATTGACTTTACGATATTGTTCCTAATCGGGACAGTACTCCAATAACGCGCCAGTTTTCATACGCCGCCATATGGCGTGGAGTCTTCCCCAAACGGATATACATAGTGCTGTTTATCGTACTTGGGTACTACAGGTTGTAATATACCGGAATTTGACACAGGAGATTGACACAACGAAACAGAATCGTTATTTGTCGCTCTGCCTTTTGCACACACATAATAAAACGGCAGTGGTACAGTCACACAGCAGAGCTACACAACCAGTGAGAGCGAGTGAGCTACAGTACGCGTACAATACAGCTACAGTACAGTACAGTAGCTACAGCTGTAGTTACGCGAGATAAGTAATAGCAAGAATGCATAAAGGAGTAGCAAGAATGTGCCGCTCAGCGGCCGGCCTAGTGTCGATGCGCTGTACCAAAATTACTGGAGGGGTCGCGACCAGTAATTGCGCATGCGCTTTATTGCAGCGCAACCCGATTTCTGAGCGGGATATTCAATCTGTCTTTGGGAATATAGCTGCCGCCGTTAATTCCTTAAGTCTGCGGCAACATGATAAAGGGAAAGAAAGGTAAAAAATCTAGAATATGCAAGCATGTGGCATGTGTACATGGCCGAGCTCATGTGCTGTGTTAAAAGTGGAAAGTTTCACAAATGCAAAAAGCCTGATGCATTTCACAGATATCTTGCAATCTTGTCTTGCAATTGGACACATATTTTAGTTATTGTGACGATTGAAGATCTTAGACCAAGTATGCAATGAATTGCCGTTGTAGAAAATCGCTAAACATTTTGTTGACGTCATTCTTGCTCAGAAATCAGGTTGCGCTGCAATAAAGCGCATGCGCAATTACTGGAGGGGTCGCGAAATTCGCGACCCCTCCAGTAATTTTGGTACAGCGCATCGACACTCGGCCGGCCGCTGAGTGGCACATTCTTGCTACTCCTTTATGCATTCTTGGTAATAGAAGGCACAGGCAGGTACTGGCCGAATATCCGTTTGACGCAGGCCGGGGACAACCACCTCCTCTGGGGACAAGGTGCTCCATATGTCCTGATGGGGACACGGTCAGGGACAAGCCAGGACAACCCCCAGGGACAAGGGGATTTGTTAAGAAGAAGAGACAAGAAGTTGTCCTCTGGGGGAAAAGAAGTTGTCTCGTGGGACAAGGAAAACATGTCCCCAAAACTTGGGGACAAGGGAGATATTCTGTATTTTGGACCCCTGGATACGGTAGAATGACAGGGGGTTGTCCCGACTCCCGGGGACAAGTCGGGAGCTTTTGCCCCCAGTCGGTATCAAAGGGACATTCGACCGTTGTTTATTTACTTTTCTCAAGCTGCTAAACGGCCTCAATGAATGAATTATTCATTTTTCAATAGCCAACTTGAATGACACCTATAATTCGGCGAATTCCGGTTGACCAATAGCTTTATATAAAAATGCAGCAAACAGATTTGAAGCTATCAAATACTGCTACAGATTCTAGCGTAACGGTCATGTTGTTTCGTAAACTACAGTTTCTGCTCTTCAATCTATGCTTAGCCTGCAGTTCCTCCGGTTCGTGATTTTATAGCTGATATAGTGTAGCGAGTAGCTAAATAATTCAGCAGAAGTAGCAGTCACTTTTGATCAGAAAGCGCTGGAAGATGCAGTGAAAGTTGGCCAAATTGCTGCGAGAGAAGAGCAAAAAACAGAGATCACTCGAAATACAAAATTTGGTGAGATTTTGTAAAAAATGTACTTACTATGGCATTTTGTTGTTTCAGTGCTAAATTCTGGCCCATCTACACCCAATCCCCACACTCTCTTGTTGAAGCCAAGCCGTCAAGCTCTTGAACAGAGCAAAGTGGCCAGTGTTCTTCTAGAGACTACTAAGCTACTAGACAAAAGGTACTGTACTTCTGTCCGCAATAATCTGTCTGTACAAACAATCCTTGATCACAGTCTGTATGTACCGGAGTTTTCCACTTAGTATCCCAGGGGATCACGGAAAATCACGTTTCTCAGTGAAAACATTGCCGCCAATTAATATCCCAGGGATATTAACTGGACAAAGGCATGGGATATTAACTGGAAATGACATGGGATATTAACTGGAAATGACATGGGATATTAACGGGAACAATGTTTTATCATAGATACAGTATGCGTGTGTAAAGAAAATTATTACAAATTTGACATAAACATTGCCGCCAAGTAATGTCCCATGGGATATAAAGCGGAATAAGGGTCCATGTAATATCCCAGTGGGATATTAAGTGGGATGGGATACTAAGTGGAAATCTCCGGTACGTAGTTTCAGCAACACTCAGTACGCTGCCACCAACAACGAGTTGTCAAAAGAACTGAATTTTACCAGCTACTTTCCAAGTACAGTATACATCTTCTTATTTGTATACTAATAATTTCAGTGCCGCGCGGTACCTACCTGTGCTGCACAGTAGTACGATTGTGGTTGGTGCTATACCTTCATACATGTAAAAGGGGTCCGAGAATCTGCCACACAACACACCCGGCCTAGACTAGAACCACGAGACGATTTTACTGCCAAGTCATTTTTTTCACAAATTTGCGCTATTTTACAATTTCTCAGACACTAAAATTGCCTGTAAAACAGCAACGCTATGTTTTGTTAAATACCCTTAGGCTTATTTTTGGTTTCAACATTTTGCGTCTCGAGGGCATAAACTGGCAGTTTTGACATGTAAAATCTTTGAAAACAAGCAAAAATGTTACGAAAAACAAGGTAAATTGCGGTAAAACCCGAAACTGAATGCAAAATGCAATGCAATTCATTGACGAACAGCATTGGTCGATTGTACTTAGCTCGGGTCTATTGCATTTGGCTGAAAAAGGCGGTAAAATGAAGTTTCCGTGAATAAGCACTGCTTAGTTAGTTTTCGGTTTCGATGTGGAGGGACGAAAAGTACCAAGACCCAAAACAAGCCCATGGCTTATTTACGGAAAATACCCGGTCCGCTTCCCCTAGAATTTGGGCTCAGACCCCCGGCCGGCGCCAGACACCAACCCCTTCCCCCATCGCCAGATGACCTGCAACATACTGTATGTACTGTATAACTCTTTGTACTGCTCTCTCAGTTCTGTACTGTACCTACTATGTGTTCAGTTTGTTACTGCACTCTACTGTATGTACTGTATGGTGCGCTAACATATAGTTACCGTACTGCATTCCATGGTACAGTGCCTTGTATTGTCCAAACGAACGTGCACTTCTTGCATTGCAGGTATAGACAAGCTGCGCCGCAACAGTGAGAGTTGTTCGTGGATCTTGTGTGACACAGACACTCCCTACCGCACCTATTCCGGCTGGTGCAACAATCTCCGCCGCCCTGACAGAGGTGCTGCCTTTTGGCCTTTTCGCAGACTCAGCACTCCTGCTTACGACGATGGTAAAAACAATCGTAGAACTCCGTTCCGTTTTGAGAAGACAGTTTTTATTAGCATTCGACGCTCCACGAGTGCACGCTAAAAGCGGCGCCCAGTTACCCAGTGCACGCGCGGTCAGCAACGCTGTGCATCGAAGTCTCACACAACGTCAGTCAGTCAGCCACACGCACATGCTGATGCAATTCGGACAGTTGCTGGCCCATGACGTCACGTTGACCCCGGTATCGCAAGGTATGACAACTCAACAAAACAAACAATCAATCTACCTGGCTTTTCTGCAAAATGTGTCACAATCGGCGTTTATCTATGTAGTATTGGCAGTTTCTCAAAATTCAATTCTAGTAAGCGCCCGGAGGCGGCTATTTTTGTGAGTACTATACATGGGCTCTTGTTTGTTGGAAATCGCAACTGCTCTCGGGTTGAGCTGCTGCTTATATCAGTGATTTTGGATTTTCTGAACTGACTTTTCAACAAAAACTAGTGATGTGGTGTTTGTTTCCGGTATCACAGGCTTTTTTAGCTGCCGATTTTTTTAGGTTTTGACCCATCTTTTTCATATTTCTGATCTCTTTCTCTTCTGGACAAAATGGTTTGTCTGAACACGCCCTTGTGCGCTCATTTGGAAAGGCTTCCTCTATTTGGTGGCGTTTATTGAACCCATACCGAAAAATTGGTATTTTTGAGAATACCTACCCAATAAAAAATACCTACCGATTCCAGGTATTTTAATAAATACCTATACTGGGTATACCGATTATTTTGGAAATACCCAGGTATTTGGGATAGGAATCAGTATTTTTTCCGCTTGCTTAGTGCACTTTTTATCGAAAATTCCCTATGATCACAATGTTTTCTTTGTAGTTTTGTATTTTTGGGGCATGCAGAAACACACTCTATTACGATATCCTTTCAAAATATCGTATTTGAAGGATTTTTAGTCCTCTGACCCTATTCCCTGTCCTAAACTTGTTTAGTCATTACGTAGAAAGCTTTGGTCTAGTTTTGGTTACTTGACACTGCCGGTATTTTTGCGAATACCCATACCGAACCGATCCCTGGGTATGCCGAAAAATACCTACCCATACCGAACCGATTCCTGAAAATCCCACAACCAAAACAACAGTACACGAAGTAATAAACTTGCAAAATTTGGAGGCCTGGTTTTTTCTGTAGTCGGAAAACAATTACGCCCTATCACGCTTCAAAAATTATATAAATCCGTGCCGAAAGCACTATGAGTGCCGTTTATACATAATACCCGAGCGGCTACTATAAACAGCAGAATACGGTAGAATGTTTGTGAAAAAGATTGAGATCTAGCATTGGTTACTGCCTGAAGCAGTCTGCTAAAAGCTGTTTTAGGTGTCAATTGGAACGGGGCACCGTTCGACCTGGACTGTTCCAGTTGCGATTCTGGAGAGACTGTTTCGCGCAGCTGTTTTCCCATCAAAATACCTGACAATGATCCTTTTTATTCTAATCCCACTCACAAATGCATTCCGTTTACTCGCTCACTGCCCGGACAGTTGAGCTTGGGTACGCAGAGTCCTTGCAAACCAATTTTGCCTACTACTTGAGTGTATTTTCAGGATACCGCAATCAAATAAACCAAGTGTCCAGTTTTATTGATGCGTCCCCGGTCTATGGCACAACCAACTGTAAAAGCAACCAGCTACGCAGCTTTACCGAAGGTTCGCAAACATACATGTCGCTGGGTTTTTCAGTGGGGTATTCAAATCCCAAGTAGGGTTTTGGGATCCAAGTCCTTTGTGGGTTTTGCGACATTTTTTGGGGTCCAAAGGCGGCCAAAGTCAAACCTCTTAGCCATAATTAGCTTTAGGAAGCCCTTTTCGCACCAATCAATAGTAGTGCTGTAGGCAAGCTGAAAAAGACTGATTTTGATCGGGCCCTAGAAGATGGACTTCCAAAATCGAACGAACGCGAAGGATGCAGCTCGGCCCCCCAGTTCCCTTGTTTTTCCACCGGAGACCAGAGGTCCAACCAACAACCCTCAATCAGTGCTGTGCACACGATTCTTATGCGTGAGCACAACAGAGTCGCTGACCAACTGAGCACCATGAATGGACAGTGGTCAGACGAAAAGATCTTTCAAGTCTGCTTCACTATTTTCTAATCAATTTTCTGCAGCACCACCGGAAGAAAACAATAACATTTCAGGAGAGCCGGAAAATAGTTGGAGCCATTATGCAGCACATAACCTACAACGAATTTCTGCCGGTCATTCTGGGCCCTAATATAACTAATTCCTATGACTTAGTTCCCTTAATGACAGGCTATTACACAGGTATTACTGCCGATTGATACAGGGTGTTTGATACATCGTTTGATGGTTAGGCACTCGCGACTAAGTGAACGGCAATTTCAAACGAATATAGTGCCAGAGGTAATCTAGATGCCTGCAAATTTTGCGCAATATCCATTGAAAGGTGCAGCGATTATTCAACAAAAATGTGGAATCACTTCATTTTCAGTGGCCAGCCCATTTGGCTTGAACTGAGACTCGTCAGACCAGTCAATTCGTTCTGAAACTGATCACCAAGATCTTTCTGTTCCAAAAACACTAAAAAAATTCCACTAGCTGATCGTTTTCGCTCAGCGCTTGCAATAGCCATGATCGATTAGATCACAAAAGAGCAGCATTCACAGGATTCGACAAATTGTGTCACTTTGCGCCGCCAGACGCCGGAGTCCACTTCGTTGGACACTGCCTTCGCTTGCAGAGCTGAAGCGATTTTAAGCAATTTTCAGCTCCTTCTCGTCTTTATCTGTTTGGCCGCTTATCGCTTGAAAATCAGGGAAATCGCACATAATACCTACAGCTAAGTGAAACTGATGTTCTAGGTAACGGACAGAGCTAAAACTTGCCAGGTATCTAAGCCTCTCTAGGTGCTATGTTTGGATGAAATTTGGTTGAATTCCGTTAACAGAGTGGCGCGCCGCTAACCATCAAACGTAGGACACCTGTACTTCTACCAGTCCGATGGCACTTTCACTTTATCCCGACGGTTAACCGACCGCACTGTTTAGATTTTTGAAATGGCGCAGTCGAGCATTGTGATAAAGTGCCAGTGTCAGCAGACTGGCAGAAGTAAGAAGAAGAGAGGGCCGCATCGTTGGTTCAGTGGGTAGCTTGCTGCCTCTGAGTCACGGCGGCCCCTGCATCCCTAGCGGTTGTAGTGGTTCATCCTCTCGGCGCGGCAAGTTTCTTGCTGCAAAGAGTTGGTCGTCGGCACAACGCTCCACCCAGGCCACCGAAAGCTGGTTACAGCGAGTAGATAAAATGGGAACCAACTGGATCTGCCATAGCACCGAAGCCGCTCCTACAGCATGCCAATTTGGAGAAAGATCAATGACGTCAAGTGCTGGCTGAGACGACACAACAAGGCCTATACCGGTTTACTCCTCTTCGGACGGGCGGCAGTGGACGCTGTCAGCACTATGACGTCAATGCGCCAGGCGCTCTCTTAGTACCTGGCGCCCAACAGCATGGCTAGAGTGGCTGGCAGTGATAGAAGGGAAACGTCCGAGATGACGAAACACGGGGGTTGCGCAATGGATCGCAAGGTTTGAGCGTAGGGCTGTAAAAGCCCCCCGCACATCGGATCGGATCGGTAAGAAGAAGATTGTTAAAAAACGGGAATTTACTTCCAGCTTTGGTTTGAGCCGACGGATCCTTTAGCTTTTGGTTTCATTTGAAAGAGTGTGCAATGGCCGATCGACTGGTTGGTGGCCTGGCAAAAAGAAGTCACGGAGTCAGGTACTGTAACAGTGCAAACTGAGCAACTTCAGCACACTGCTTTTTCATTCTGGTTTTCAGTTTTTTAATGTTTTTATCATGCCTCAAATGCGAAGTGGTATGTGTGTGCTAAGCTTCACACAAAGCTCAGTGTACCTCCAGTAACCATTACTCTAGAGCTGAATGCTATACTTGTAGAAGAGGCCCTAAGTAAAACCTAAGTCCACAAGTTGGTACAGCGTTTTCGAAGAGGCACTCCATGTCAGTTGAAAAAATGCCTGGAAGTGTGGTTTGCGCCTCTTCTTCAAGTATGGCATTCAGCTCTTGATTTATAGCTACTGGAGACACACTGAGCTTCGTCTGAAACTTAGCACACACTTTCCACTCCGTATTTGAGGCAAAAGCATGATAAAAACATTATAAAACTGAAAAACAGAATGAAAAAGCAGTATACTGAAGTTGCTCACTTTACACTGTTATAGTACCCGACTCCGCGGCTTGTTTTTGCCAGGCGACCAACCAATCGATCGGTCGTTCCACTCTCTTTCAAATGAAACCGAAAGCTAAAGGATACGTCTGCTCAAACTTAAGCAGGAAGTAAATTCCCGATTTTTGAACAACCTGTATAAATCCATCTGCCTTAAATTTATCTTTCTTAAGCTACAGAAAAACACCAGAGATGCTTAGGTTACCAAGCTAGTTGTGATGCTGGCATGTCTAACGAGTTTTCGACGGCCGCTTTACGCTTTGGACATTCTTTGATCCGCTCTTCGTTCCCGCGTTTAGACGAGGGCTATGTTAAAGCTGACTCGCCGCTTGATTTGAAGAAGATTTTCTTCAACATGACACTCTTCTATAACACACGAGACAGCTTCGAGCCGCTTCTCATCGGATTACTCGGTGTGGCTGCGGAAAGTGTTGACAGACATGTAACTGAGGTGAGATGGACAAGGTCCAGCTTAGATTTTGTCAAAAGTCTGCTTTGAGGCTGTTCGAAGCCACGTCTACAAACCAGGTCTCGACCTGGCAGCTTTCAACATACAGAGAGGCAGGGATCATGGACTCCCTCCTTACACCAAATACAGAAAATTCTGTCAATTGAGTAAGGTGACGTCGTTTGCTGAGCTCAGTGGAACTGTCGACTCGGATGTGATCTCCGCCCTGAGAAGTGTTTACAGGTAAGATGCAGTAGGTTAGCTTAGTCATAATCAATGTGACATGTTGCTGTCTAATTGACTATGCCTGCTTTGCTGATTATGTAGCATCGCACTGGTGAACCCGCTTTGGTCATGTTTCAGTCGAGACATTAGGCCTGCATGTTATGTATCGTGCAGTGATGAACCAGTCTTGGTTATGTTTCACTCATTTTCAAGTAGTTGGTCAATTTTGTCATTTTATGTTGTTCTATTTTGACTTCATCTGTCAGTGAGCTGTATTTAGCCATGTGGATGACATTGATTTGTGGACTGGACTACTGTCAGAACGACCGGTTGAAGGCGGTTTAGTTGGTCCAACCGCCGCCTGCATTCTGGGTGAGCAGTTTCGACGACTGAGACGGTGCGACCGATTCTGGTATGAGACCGACCAACCTGAAACACGCTTCACTTTAGGTGTTTTTGCTTTATTTCAACTCGTCCTCTCAATGCACTTTTGATTGTTGTTGCAGAACAGTTGGCCGAGATTCGAAAAGTGACATTCGCTAAAGTTCTTTGTGCCAACAGTCAACTGATCGAGTGGATTCAGCCTCGAGCGTTTTTCTTGCCTCACCCAAGGTTGGTTTGTGTGATCTACACCTAATTTGTTTTGCATTTACCGTTCTTGTAGTAACGCATGGCAGCCATGCAAACAATTGCCCGAAATGGGCTTGTACAAGTGGGTTAGTTCAGGTAGGTCAGTTTTGATTTTGAAACTACAGTAGCTAAGCGAGCTGTATGCATCGAGTATTTTGTTGATGTGATAAGATATTTTAGCGTTTTTCTTCTTTCCTATTATTTATATTAGAAGCACAACTGTTTTAGTCAACTCCGAAGCGAAGCTGGAGCCGAAAGATTTCTGCCCGCTGTCATTGTTTTGTGACTAACAAACAGCTACAACAGTCATGCCGAATGCGAATAAACCTATTTTGTTCACTCTTTTGTTTCCTACAACTGTACACCAACACATTAGCTAACTTTCATTTAACGCAACAGGATTAAAAGCTGACTATGTATGCCAACCCATCTAATACCAACCACCAATTATGCAAATTATCTGAGCTCGGCTTTCACTACAGCTACCGACGCAAGTAGTTCGCCAAGCAACGGCGGCCCTAGCGATGGCACCGAGTTGATAACTTAGTTGAACGCCACTAACAAGCGCTATGCCTCGTAAATCCACCACCATAAGCAATAGTTTGCGCTGGCTGCGCAAGAACGATTTCTACGATCAGACCTGTATCGGCGGCTTTTCGTTCGTCAACGAATCGGTCTGTGTCTTGGAGACTTGCTTCTGGTATCTCATAATCGCATTGGGAGCCGCCTTGACTATTTACGACGCTGTACTGCTCGTACAGCAGTTTAGAGACAACCCAACCAGCACCAGTTTAAAAGTCCATTACAACACCTCCATCTCATACCCTGAAGAGACAGTTCTCTGCTTGCAGATCACTGACAGTTTGGTGAGCCCGAGCATTAATATAGACAGTCTGTCAGACTATTTGAGAAGTCTGAAGATGAAGGAGCAACTTCTGCAGGCACAGTGGAGTCCCCAGTTGACTATCGTAGCCTACAACGATCTTGCGCGTATTGCAGACCTGGAATCAATTCCTGTTGGTTCAGAGTTCTTGCCTCAAAACTTTACCTCCTGGACGATACAGGTGAGCTAGTTTTTACTTCAGCCGGCCTTTCAAGAATGCAGAGATGCAGACAGGCATGTCATATCTGGTCGCTTAAAGGGGTTGTGCAGACTAAACTAAACTAAATTGAGCTTAAAAACAAACCTAAACTTAATTGGAGTTGCCTGTACAGCTATTCATTCTAGCAACTATTGTTTCTGCCACTTCTGGACTCTCTGCAAGTTGGCCTGGATGAGCTGCTGCAGAAGACGGGCAAGGAATTGTTGAAGGTGTTCGATTTAAAAATGCGAATAACCGATGGGAGGCAATGGAAGCATATTCCACACGGACCGATAACTTCGCTAAACGGTGGACTGTGCCTGTATGTGAAGCCAGGCACTTTCAGCATCGGCGACGGTAGATTCCTGGTGATCGAAGCATCTCAACCAGACTCTCTTGTCATCCAGGACATCAGTGCAACAGGAATTACACTAGACTTGGAAGGAAACACCAAAAATACCCGTACATAATATCCTATTTCCTCTTGCACAATGCATCGTTTCGAAATTCCAGCACCGGGGAAACACCCCCAACAGTACCAGTGCACTCACATTGTACTACTACAGGTTGCTGAAACAAACTGGAATTTACTTCCAGCTTTAATTAGAGCAAACCAAATCAGAGCAAACCGATCTTTTACCTTCCGCTGTTATTTTTAAGACTGTGCATTGGCCGTTCAAAGTGAGCAAGTTGAGCAGACTGCGATTTTCTCCTGTTTTTCAGCTTTTTCATGGTTTTTTTTAGAGATTTTGCCTCAAATTCAGAACGCAAAGTCTATGCTAAGTTTCCACAAACCTTTGGGTGTCTCCAGCAACCATCATTTAAAATCTGAACGCTATCTAAACTTGTAGAAGAAATCCAAGTCTCTACAAGTGGGTACAGCTTTTCGACCGGGCTCTACCATCAGTTGAGAGGATGGCTGGAGTGAAAGCCATGCACTTAGCAATCAGCTCTAGAATAAAGGTCACCGTAGGCATGTAAAGCTCGGTGCAGAACTTAGCACACCACGTTTCATCCCGAATTTGAGGTAAAATGCATGAAAAACAATAAAAACTGAAAATCAGGAGGAAATCGCAGTGTGCTCAACTCGCTCACTTTAAACGTTTATAGTACCCGACTCAATGGTCTGTTCTTGACCGGCGACCAATCAATCGATCGGCCATTGCACGGGCTTTCCAATGACAGCGAAAGATAAGAGATCCCATCACTCAAACTAGAGTTGGAAGTGAATTCCCGTTTGTTAACAACCTTCATTTTCTGTTTTGACCTACCTACTAGGCTACCCTTAAGTTTGGCACTTGACACCCTTTATGGTACTGGTACCATTACCATATACAGGGTAGTGCTGGTGCTGTACCATGGCTATATATGGTACCCCTAGCCATTGCACAGTCCCTGAATGCCGGATATCAGTGCCATAAAGGGCAATAAGTGTCTAACCATAGGATTTGCCTGACAAAACAAAGTGCATTGGGGTGTTTCAGATGACACTAGCATAGAACAAGGAGTGATCAGGTGCAAGATGGGTTCCCATGTAGGCGCCAGTTGGTCGGTGTCCAATGTGTTCCACTCACTGCCAGAGGATGGCCAAGGAAGAAAAGTGTGTTCAACCAAAGTCAACCGTCACATGTGCCAGCTGCAATGTCGTGCGGAGTTGATCAAAAAGCATTGTCACTGTTCGGCCATCAGTTTGCCGCCTTTCTTTCCAGATCTGCCTCTCTGTCCGTTCCAAAAGTATGGGCAGTGTCTCAGTTCAGCAGGTTTCAACGATGAGGCCTGCAAAAAGCAGTGTCTGCCCCTATGCGAGAAGTGGAAATTCGATGTCAGCTATTCCCCAAATATGAGACAGTTTTCGACCGATTCCTTGACCATGCTGGTCGAGCTGAATGGCTTCGAGTATGTAGTCTTCACTGAGGAAAATATCTTCACCTGGCACAACTTGACCGGAAGTATTGGAGGTGTGCTGGGAGGTTGGTTAGGCGCCAGCATAATCGGTCTTATACATGTTGTTGTCCACCTTTTGAAATGGATCTTTCGATTCAGACCAGCTAGTGACCAGCCAGCTCAAATTTACCCTGACTCTGCTTCGAAAGAGCCCATCGAACCTCCTGCTTTGTCGGCTATTTAGTTTCGGTTTTATCGACGTTTGTTCATTCATTCATTGTCGTTCGTTCGTTCATTCGTTTGTTCGTTCGTTCATTCATTCATTCATTCGTTCGTTCGTTTGTTCGTTCATTCGTTCGTTCATTCGTTCGTTCGTTCATTCGTTTGTTTGTTTGTTCGTTCATTCGTTCGTTCGTTCATTCGTTCGTTCGTTCGTTTGTTCGTTCGTTCGTTTGTTTGTTCGTTCATTCGTTCATTCATTCGTTCGTTCGTTTGTTCGTTCGTTCATTCGTTTGTTCCTTCATTCATTCGTTCGTTCATTCATTCGTTTGTTCTGATGTTTTTGTGTTTTTACTCTTACCAGTTTTGAATCCATAAACAAGTTCTGTTCATATTAGTGATGATGGGTCGATTGCGCTACATATCTCGTTTGTCAGGGTTGTGGTTGTTGCTGAAATGTATATTTCTTTGACAGTTGTATAGTCTAAACTCATGTACTCAAGTGACAAATAAGCTGTTCGGTTAACTCCTTCCAATTCACGCTCATGCGAACACAAAAAAGATGTTCATGTCCTGGCCAACGCAACTGCCGAAAATCGGAGGGGTGAACACCCCGACCACCACCCCTAACACCCCTGAACACCACCCCTTACACCCCCCGAAGACCACCCCTAACACCATGGGGACACTTTAGGAACACTTTACAGACCAGACACTTTAGGACACCTTAGGAACACAACTGAATTACGAATTGTTAACATGCAT
The DNA here is from genome assembly GCA_030248155.1 of Sabatieria punctata. Lineage (NCBI taxonomy): Eukaryota > Metazoa > Nematoda > Chromadorea > Araeolaimida > Comesomatidae > Sabatieria > Sabatieria punctata. The sequence continues at coordinate 108,010 of JASANB010002293.1, forward strand.
CTTACGAGAAAGTCAAGTCAACTTCGCTTTAAGGGAAGGAAGTTAAGCAATTTTTTCGCAGAACCGGCCGTCTTCCAAATAGGACACATGTTCGAACATCAGTGACCCACTGGAACTGGAGCTACACTTTGTTATAATAAATAACTTTATCGTCCAAATATTAAGACCAGACGCTACTGTAGATACGTAACAGCCATTAGGTAGGACGCCCGAAAATCGATAAGAATATATGTACAATGTACGACAGGTCAAATGACACAGTTGGCTTTCAATTTAACACAGAGGTCGTAAAAGAGAGGAATTTCCAAGAACTTCTGAAAGGCAGTTAGACGGAGCTGGGGCACAAAGGAAGGGGGCGCGTTCCACAAGCCAATTGCAAACGGATAAAGCAACTTACCCCTGGCGGCCTTGTTTCTGGCCAGCTCAACGTGGTGAGCGTCCGTGTGAGGAGTGGTCAGATGAGGTGGGCAGAAACGCAAACCGTTATGGTACTTGCAAAATAACTTCACTTGCCTAGCAGCATAGAGCCACTGCGGTGGCAAGCATTTGTTGGATAATAGTTGACAATTGCTAAGAGCAGTACTGTAGGTGTCAGAGTAATTGTTACAGAAAATTTGCACAAAGAAAAGCCTACCCAATAAATACCAACCGATTCCAGGTATTTTAATAAGTACCCATACCGGGTGGACCGATTATTTTGAGAATTCCCAGGTATTTGGGAATCGGTATTTTTTTGTCCAGCATATACTGCAATTTTTATCGAAAACTCTCTATGATCACAATGTTTTCTTTGTAATTTTGCATTTTTGGGTCACACAGAAACACATTGTATTACAATATCCTTAAAAAATTTCGAATTTGAGAATTTTTACTTTTAGTACTCTGACCCTACACCCTGTCGCAAACTTCTTTTGTCATTAGAAAGCGTTGGTCCAGTTTTGGCTTAACTTCACACTGCCCCTTAATAATCAAGTTTCTATGTACTTGATGTACAGTACAATCACAATCAACAAAATAGCCCCGCTTTTGCTACTGCTCCTTAGATCTCCATACTGTACGCTAGCAGGCCTTAAAACTACAGTACAATGGACAAAGATGAAAACAGACTAAAAATATTTTTACTTGGCTCGGCAAAAACCGCCGTTCAAAGCGGCGTAGCCAGCCCTTAGGCTCCACTTTGCTTTAGTACTAATCTATTTGTGTTCTCGGGGCATTCTATAAATAAATAAATAAATAAATAAATAAATAAATAAATAAATAAATAAATAAATAAATAAATAAATAAAAAAATAAATAAATAAATAAATAAATAAATAAATAAATAAATAAATAAATAAATAAATAAATAAAATGGAAGCATTTTTCTTAGCCAAAATTATTTATAGAAACAACTTTCATTCCAGTAAAGCTAAAATTTCAAAAAACTCCTGAAACACAGTAAAACCCATTGCTTTTGATGAATGTTCCAGCCTGTGACCTTGGGAATAACTAAATAAATGGGAAGTTTAGTTTTTTTACTTTGTAAAACATTTTACCGAACCGATTCCTGAAAATCCCATACCCAAACAACAGTATTCTAAACGCTATCATTTATTGCTAGAAACTCGAACGATTATGCAGTCAACACTAAACAACATACAGTAGCTACGCCTTGACAGACAGAGAGACAAACATAATCATTTTAAAGGACGGCTGATTAGAGACTACACCTGGTTGCAAATCACAGACAAGAAGGGCTAACAAACAAGCTAATAAAAGTAACAGCAATAGCACAGAACTAGAGAGAAATCAGAGCAGCAGCCGACATCAAAACCGAAGATATGTGATTTGCTCACAAACAACGAACCACCGTGTCACCTGATCACAGATAATTAGATGAAATAACAGCTAAGCAATGGAGTTCAATTCAAATGTACACTCAATCGTGAATGAATGATCCTAATACTGCAGATGAATCAACCAACCAAATTGACATCTTTGGCCATCGAATAAAACTCGCTCTCGGGATTGCTAATCAGCTCTCTTGGACTGGCGAATTCTTTTATGCGACCATGATCCAGCACCATTGGATGCAACCAAACGAATGTGGGACACCACCGAGAAGGAGGCCTATGCGGCGATGTTTTTCTGCGATTATTGGGAAAAATACTTGCTTGGCAGACACTTCACGCTTCGGACTGACCACCAAGCGCTGCAAGCACTGCTACATCGACAGGCGAACCAAAGAAAATCGCAGAAGTTCGAACGTTGGGTGCACAGACTCAATGTGTTCGACTACGATGCACGGTACATGCCTGGGGACAACAACCACATGGCCGATGTCTTGTCGCGACTGCAGACCGATTCTGTACCGAGTGGAGTGATTCGTTGCGTCAAGGAGTTGGGCTTCTCAGCCAGGAGGATCGCCAACGCTCTGAAGGATGACCCAATGCTGAGCAAAGTCAAGCAGTACTGCCTGGAGGGTTGGCCGGACAAAGCCAAATTGCCCAGCCAGTTTTGCAACTTGCCTTATCGCAGGATAAAGGACGAGTTATCGGTGGAGGACAAAACAGGACTGGTGTTGCGAAACAACAGCCAGATCGTTGTGCCAGGTCCACTCCGAAGAGAACTACTCAGCAAGGCCCATGAAGGACACCCTGGGATCGTCCGCTACAAACGCAAGCTCAGAGAAGGCTACTGGTGGCCGGGAATGGCTACTGAGAGTGAGGAGTTTGTGCGCCACTGCAGTGCCTGCCTAGATTCCGCCAAGTCGCAGCCCAAGGTGCCCACACATGGAGAACATCTGTACACACCAGAGGAGCCATGGGTAGAACTGTCAATGAACATCACTGGTCCGTTTGAGACAGCCCCAGCCCACAAGTGCATTGTGGTGTTGCTAGACAACTACTCCAAGTATCCGGAAACTCTTTGTACCACTGACACATCATCCAGGAGGATCATTCGGTGGTCGAAGCAGGTATTTGCTCGGGTATGGCAATCCTGCCAGGATTCTCATGGACAATGGACCACAGTTCGTCAGCCTGGAGTTTGAGGAATTCCTGCAGGAGAGGGACATCTTCCACCAGATAGCTCCAGTCTACACACCACAGCAGAACGCATTCGTGGAAGTGCTCAACCGGTACCTGAACAACCACATCCAGACCTTCGCCAGTACTCAGGGAGGAAGGACTGACTCAGATTCTGTGCCATTATAGAGCAACAGCTCAAGAGGGTGATCAGCAGAGCCCAGCTGAGAAGATGTTCAGACATCGGCCTCGCCTCACCTTTCAAGTCTGCCGACAGTCGCGCCCCAAAAAGGAGGAAAGGGAGGAGGATCTGGAAAAAGCGAGCAAGACTGTTGCTAACAAAACTGTTGCAAACAACGCGAAATCGAATAAGAACAGCAGGAGAGGAACCAAAAAGACGCCGCCCTGGCAGCAGATGTACTACAAAGGACAACGCGTTCGTGTCAAGAGGAGCCACACTCCCAAAGGACAGTCGCCTTAGTCCTGCAAGTACTACTCAGTGACGGCAGTTCTGGGGAGATACAACTACAAACTGTCAGACGGTCAGCTGTGGAATGCCAGAAACATGCAGCGTGTGCCAGACCGCCCAGCCAACCCTGAAGTAGAGAAGATCGAGACAGGCCAGAGAGAGGTCGAAGAAGAGCGCCAGCCAGCAGAGCACCGCTACCCTCTAAGAGAGCGAAGACCGGTGGACCGCTAGAGGGACTGGGATTACAACTAGTAGAAGACGGCCTTTTTATGAAGAAAAGGGTGTTGATATGTGCGAGCCCGTACATACATGCTCCCTGTTTTGTATAGTGGCCGTCTAGTGTTTATCGATCGGCTCGGTCGGCCGTCAGTCAAGTCGGCCGCGCCCTAGTCTGTAGGTTTGTGTGTAACACACGGCCAAACGCAAGGACAGTGCTGTGTTTAAATTCACTCACTTTCTCTCCCCGTCCCCGCACACTTGCCTTGCGGTTGGCTCTTGTTTTCTCTCTTGCACCGCGTGTGTGTTGTGGCCAGTATTCTACTGTGAGCTGGCACTGTTGAAGGTTCGTTGTGCCTTGGCATAAAGACCTTGCTGTTGTGCGTCGGCTATTGCACCAGGACAAGCGGTAGGAGAAACAGCGCGACAGGAATGACGGCAAAGGATCGGAACGGCCACAGAAGACAACAACGCAAATATAGAATAATAATGGCCTGGTTGGGCTTCTGCCCGACCAGGCCGAGAAAATTTTGAAAATGTAGCCTTCAAAAACGCATTTAGAAGGTATTCTGAGCACAATATAGACAGTTTAAGTACATAATTCATTAGTTTCTTATATTTTTGACGGACTTTTTCTTCCTACCTCCACCGCAAAGGGGAGTGTACCCACCCTACACCCCTGGATACGCCACTGCCTAGCCCGAACGACGAAGTTCTAATAGGAACCCCCTCATTGGATTAGCGAAATAACAATTTCGTCAAAAAACCAAATTAGCTCGACAAGAATTAGCCTGAAGTTAGATGGTCTGCTCGAAGTTGATACAAAGTCATTGAGCAATTACTGTGGGCAGGTATTGAGAAAGTACCTAATATCAGGTATCGGGTACAGGTATTTCAAAAATACCCGATCAGGTATCAGGTCCAGGTAGGTATTGACAAAAATACAGGTATCAGATATAGGTATCAGGTATTTTGTCAAACAAGTTAAATTTTGGATTTTAGCCTAAACGTCGCTCAACGCGGAATTACGCTTGAAAGACAGATAAATACAGTTACAGCCGTTTATGAATTTCTCGTTATGAACCTGTACCAAGCCGCGTCGGTGGCTCAGTGGGTAGCTCGCTGCCTCTGAGTCACGGCGGCCGCTGCATCCCTAGTGGTTGTAGTGGTTCATCCTCTCGGCGTGGCAAGTTTCTTGCTGCAAAGAGTTGGTCGTCGGCACAACGCTCCACCCAGGCCACCGAAAGCTGGTTACAGCGAGTAGATAAAATGGGAACCAACTGGATCTGCCACAGCACCGAAGCCGCTCCTACAGCATGCCAACTTGGAGAAAGAGCAATGACGTCAGGAGTTGTCCACGGAAACCGACAAGGCAGGGGGGCCTCTCTCGCTCTAGGGGCGGACCTAGCGGACGTTGGGAGCCGACATCACCATGACGTCAACGCGCCAGGGACTTTCTTAGTACCTGGCGTCCAACAGCATGGCTAGAGTGGCTGGCAGTGATAGAAGGGAAACGTCCGAGATGACGAAACTACGGGGGTTGCGCAATGGATCGCAAGGTCTGAGCGTAGGGCCGAAAGGCCCCCCCCCGCACATCGGATCGGAACCTGTACCAAATGCTAAAACCGGCTATCAGTATAACAAGGGTGCGCAATCGTTTTTCAGATCCACCTCTGGTGGCGTATTACTCTCGCCAGCCTGTGTAAAGGCGACTTTAAATCACTTTTTACCAATGAGTCCATGTCTGTCTTCGTCTCTACCGAGTCGCTTGCTTACCCAGCATTTTGCAAATAAAGTGTAAGACTTCGAGGATCCCTGGACTGGCCGCTGCCCAACCCAGGCGAGAAAATTTTGAAAAATTTGCCTTGAAAAACGCTTATAAAAGGTAATGTGAGTACAAAGTTAGCAGAAATTGTCAATTTTGTGTTCTTTGAGCAGGTCTGGTTGGGCCACTCTCCAACGAGAGCGACAAAATTTTGAAAAACTAGCTTTGCAACAGGCTTTTTAATGAACAAATCGGGCTTTTGATATCACTTGTTTAAGAGAAAAAGTACCTGTTTGAGACCAAAAATACCCAAAATCAGGTAGGTAGAGTTAAAAAATACCCGATCAGGTATCAGATCAGGTATTTAGGTATCAGGTGGGTATTGCAAATCTACCTAATAATCAGGTACAGGTACAGGTATACCTGATCCACAGTGAGCAATGTTGCTACGGCCCAGGGGCCGTTCATAAACGACGTCGTTCCAGAGGGGGGGAGGGGGGGTCGGCTGAAATGCGACGATAGACGACGCACCAGGAGGGGGAGGGGGTTAGCAAAAAACGACGTCGCTTTTTTCGGAATTTTAGGGTACTTCAATTACATTATTTTCGATTTATGCACATTCTATCAAACGTTTCTCCATACAGAAAAGCTTCCCAGAGCGGTTGTAGGGATTTATTCTATTGATTGTGCAGTATGGTAACAAGAAAACGTCACAGTACTCTATGTACTGCCGTTTTATTGGGGGGGGGGGGTAAACCGAAAACGACGTCGCCGTAGGGGGGGGGGTCCCCAAGAAACGACGCAAGGCGATTTTGGGGGGAGGGGGGGTCCGAAAAATCGGGATTTTGGAACGACGTCGTTTATGAACGGCCCCCCATAAAACTGATCAATTACTGTAAGGAAGACAGGACCGAGAAAGTACAGTGGTATTAGTGTAGTGCCAAACACGATCGAGAAAGAAACTTTATTATCATTCACGTACTGTTGTTTGGTATTGGGTTTTCCGTTTGTGTATGTGTATGTGTATGTGTATACACATTTACCCTCAAATGTGTATGGTAATTTGTGTATACACATTCCACAAAACAATGTGTATTTTTGTGTATATTTGTGTATGTGTATTGTACTGAAAATGCAAATTTTTTGGTAGATTTTGAGCCAGAAATGGTAAGAAAATCAGATCTCTCAATGTCTGTTGCTTTAAACCTTGGATAGCTTTGAAATCGAGTTATTTAGGCCATTTGAAGGCTTTATCAGGATATCTACTGTTTATTACTGCAACAAAAACATCGAAATTTTACGATTCTGTTCGAAATTTTATTTACTTTTGCTGATCAAATACACATACACAAAAATACACATTTCGAGTACTGTTTGTGTATGGTAATGTGTATCTGAATTTTCAATGTGTATGTGTATGTGTATGTGTATACACATTGAAAAAACAATGTGTATTTTTGTGTATGGTAAATGTGTATGTGTATACACAAACAACAGTACATTCACGTACAAGGAACTCACTTAGCTAACTCCGTGCGCGCACGTAATAACGGGACTGTCGATTGTACAATGACAAAGCTTTCTCTCCAGCATTAATGTCAACTATCTGGGTCAATCTAACCCTTACACCACCCTGCGGTGGACAGACCAAACCAAGCTACACAAGCGCCGCCTAGCGGCCGGCAGAGCAAGCTTAAAAAACAAACATTTATCGAACATTATGAAAGTCAAATAAGCCACACAAGTTCTACACACAAACATAATGTTCGACAATTACTGTCTGGTGAAATCGCAATAAATTCCAAACACTAACTGATCCGAAATGCACGTCAGTTTACTCACACCACACAGAGTAGCTAATTTGTAAACAAAAAGTGGTACTAGGATTAGGGATGCAAATGGTATCCGGTATTATTTGGCATTTTCTAGGTATATGGTATTATTCGGTATTTGGTATTTTTTATGCCAAATAATACGAAATAGTTTAATTAAATAAACTATTAGCTTTTAAGCGATAAATTCTGCATATTTTGCGACTGTATACCATCATGTCAGAGCTTTTCTCGTTATTTCTAATTTACTAAAGTCTAACAATGCAGATACACAGAACAAGACGTCTCTTTACCGTTTCTGAGCAACAAAAGAACAAAGAATTCTGACCAGTTTAGCTTATAACAACTATTCATGGAAAATCTCAAAAGGTGGGAGGGGCCCCCATGAAACGACGCAAGGCGATTTTGAGGGAAGGGGCAGGGGGTCCGAAAAATCGGGATTTTGGAACGACGTCGTTTATGGACGGCCCCTTTATCGAGACTGAGCCTCGACCGCAAACGTCACAACGTGCTTGCCCATTTCCCGAGTCAGTGAAAAACCACCAAATTCTGGTCGTTTTCTTTCTCGGCATGACTAGATTTCTTTTAGATGCAACAAAAACTCTTCCACTGAGGTAAAAACTTATACATTTTTTGCTGAAAAAACAAAAAGTATGATTTGCGCTCATTCCAAGCAGCTGGCGACCTGTTTATCAACAGTTGGAATTATTTGGTATTGAAAATACCATCTGGTAGTTGGTATTTTTATACCATTTGCATCCCTAACTAGAATTTCATTTTACAGCCATCGTAGAAACCACAATATAAACGATGCACAGAAAGGCACAAAAATTTTATGAAAAGTATTTTTAGCGGGTCGATTACCCGCAAAACCTTGGTCGAGTTTACCACCCCAATTATCTTCCAACACAGAAATGAGAGAGAAAATTACACAAAACCAGCCAATGTTAACTCTCAGAAATATGAAAAGAAAAACTTTGAAAAAACGAAAGAAAACAAGAAAAAAGCAAAAAAAGTAAAAAAAACTTAGAACATGAATACCAAAGAAAAAGGAACAGTAAACTGAAACCATTTTGCAGTGTAGTCTAACAAGCAAAAAAGCAAATAGATAGTACACACAATAAACCGATAACTCGATGTCCTTTGAGTGATTTAAAACACCAAGAAGATATCAAAGGCCATCGAGTTTTTCAGTTGATTGTATGTAATATTTGGTTTTTTGCTCTACTATTTTACTGTACTACCAAACAGCTCAGAAATACCTAATTTTTAGCTTAAATTTCGCTGAAAAAGCCTTTGAAAACTAAATTTCCACTTACACTGGTGATGTTTAAGAGAAATAAATCGGTGTTTTTGGAAGTCCCTTTTATTGCTTTTCTGCTCGTTTTTAGCTCTAAAACGCTATTTGGCAACTTAAAATAGTGATTTTTAGCCTCTTTACTAAAAGACGTGCCAGAAACGCATTTTCAGGAGCTCTGGAGCTTTTTGAAAGTTTGGACCCCCTCTGGGCGAAACCCCCGTCGAACCCCCACTTGAGGGAAAGCTCCCTCCCCTTCCACCTCCCCCACGCCTGCCCGGACCTGTTACATGTATGTTCTACTCAATTTTGTCGAACATAGTGAATCTGCTGTCGTCTTCAGTCTGACAATTGGCCGTGACTTCCAAGTGACAGAGACAGGCTGACTTGGCATCTACACTGACTCCTTTGCACATCCGGTTATCACTGCACTTCCACATACACCACAGTTTGTCTGTAGTTGTTCCTTTGCTTTCAACCACACAGGTGCCAGCAGCCTTCTTGCCTTCCGCTGTCAATGCATACCGAATTTTCTTGAACGATTTTCCTGAAAAGTTCATACCAATTGCGCTTTGAGAAGTGAGACAGGTATGTAGTGAATGTCGTGTCAGTATGTAACATATACATGTATAAGTGAATACGCATGTATTGTATGCATCTGCATGTGCGTTTTGGGTGTGACTGATTATAATCATAAGCGGTTTTTTCTAGGAGCTGTCACCGTGCTGCTGTATTACATGTCTGCTGTAACAGGCGTCTATATAACCATTGCTTCTGCGTGTTTGCTCTGTTGCGTTCCTTTTACTGTTGTAATAAACGGCGGCTGTGCGTCGTTGTCTTGGTACATTACCACTCATTACACTCACACTCTGCCGCACTCAGCCAATACGACAGTGGCAACGCCATGAAGAAAAGTCGCGCATTGGTGTTGTTGCGCATCAACACGGAGTGGCAAAGCCGGGTGGCTGCTGTGGGTGGGTGCTGCGCATCGACACCAAACTAAGCCATAGTCATAGGAGGTTGCACACCAACACAAAGCCCAAGCCGCAGCCAGGAGGCTGCGCATTGACACAAAGTGCCGCTGCCGCAACCCAAAGGGAGCGTAGATCGGTGATTGCTGCTGATCACAGCCGACCCAGCCACTGCAGCCGGGACCCGATCACAGCCCACCCAGCGCTGCAGTCAAAGGAGACCGCCTATGGAGGCCGATAGAAGCAACCAGCGACCCAGTGCACCGCAGAATCCAGCCAGCCGATCTTCACCAAATTCAAACATCATCCAGCACCACTACAGCTGAAGTGATCAATTCAGCAGGAAAGGAAAACACCAGTGGCGATGACTGATCAGGAACAATGGCAGAATCCAGGACCAGCCAATCCAGCTTAGAGGGACGCTAGGAGGGCCTGGAACATGCGAGATGCACAACCATTCCGGCCAACGGATGGAGTCCTGAGCCCAGGTCTTGGAACAATTTTATTTCCAAAATAGAGTTGTGGACTAAGCAATAGGAGAGGAAGGAGGGAGTACGCATGACTGACCACGAGCTCAACAGTGCCATCACCAGTCACTTCGTGATTCATGCGTTCGAGACATTCAGAGACAGTGTTGGCCTGGATTGACGTTGCGCCACATGACATCATCGTGCCTGCTCCACACAAAGACACACATAACAGGACTGTTCACAGGTGTTGGAGAAGTTAGATCAAGCAAACCTCCTCCTGAAAGGTCAAGAAGTGCTGTTTTGCTCAGCCAGAAGTCAAGTTCCTGGTTCATGTGGTGTCGCATGGAAGCACCAAACCTGCCAAGGAGAACCTGCAGCCAATCGTGGATTTTCCAGTGCCAACCAACATCATGGAGGTCCAGCGATTCCTGGGTATGCTCAACACCCTCATTTCGAGGATGGGGTAGTGTCGTGTGAGTGCATATACATGTATAAGTGGTATGTATGTATGTATCTGCACATGCGTTTTGGGTGTGACTGATATTATCATAAGCGGTTTTTTCTAGGAGCTGTCACCATGCTGCTGTATTACATGTCTGCTGTAACAGGCGTCTATATAACCATTGCGCTGCCCTGCCAGGTCATTCTGCGTGTTTGCTCTGTTGCGTTCCTTTTACTGTTGTAATAAACGGCGGCTGTTCGTCATTGTCTTGGTACATTACCACTCATTACACTCACACTCTGCCGCACTCAGCCAATATGACAGTGGCAACGCCTTGAAGAAAGGTCGCGCATTGGTGTTGTTGCGCATCAACACGGAGTGGCAAAGCCCGGTGGCTGCTGTGGTTGGGTGCTGCGCATCGACACCAAACTAAGCCATAGTCATAGGTTGCACACCAACACAAAGCCCAAGCCGCAGCCAGGAGGCTGCGCATTGACACATAGTGCCGCTGCCGCAATCCAAAGGGAGCATAGATCGGTGATTGCTGCCGATCACAGCCGACCCAGCCACTGCAGCCGGGACCCGATCACAGCCCACCCAGCGCTGCAGTCAAAGGAGACCACCTATGGAGGCCGATAGAAGCAACCAGCGACCCAGTGCACTGCAGAATCCAGCCAGCCGATCTTCACCAAATTCAAACATCATCCAGCACCACTACGGCTGAAGTGATCAATTCAGCAGGAAAGGAAAACACCAGTGGCGATGACTGATCAGGAACAATGGCAGAATCCAGGACCAGCCAATCCAGCTTAGAGGGACGCTAGGAGGGCCTGGAACATGCGAGATGCACAACCATTCCGGCCAACGGATGGAGTCCTGAGCCCAGGTCTTGGAACAATTTTATTTCCAAAATAGAGTTGTGGACTAAGCAATAGGAGAGGAAGGAGGGAGTACGCATGACTGACCACGAGCTCAACAGTGCCATCACCAGTCACTTCGTGATTCATGCGTTCGAGACATTCAGAGACAGTGTTGGCCTGGATTGACGTTGCGCCACATGACATCATCGTGCCTGCTCCACACAAAGACACACATAACAGGACTGTTCACAGGTGTTGGAGAAGTTAGATCAAGCAAACCTCCTCCTGAAAGGTCAAGAAGTGCTGTTTTGCTCAGCCAGAAATCAAGTTCCTGGTTCATGTGGTGTCGCATGGAAGCACCAAACCTGCCAAGGAGAACCTGCAGCCAATCGTGGATTTTCCAGTGCCAACCAACATGAAGGAGGTCCAGCGATTTCTGGGTACGCTCAATACCCTCATTTCGAGGAGGGGGTAGTGTCGTGTGAGTGCATATACATGTATAAGTGTACATATGTATGTATCTGCACATGCGTTTTAGGTGTGAGCGCTAGTATCATACAGTGGTGTTTTCTAGGAGCTGTCACCCTGCTGCTGTGTTACATGTCTGCTGTAACTGTCAGAGCGGCGTCTATATAACCGGCGCGCCGCCCTGCCAGGCCATTCTGCGTGTCATTTGTTCTTTTGTCTTCCTGTTTAGTGTTGTAATAGCGGCGACTGTCCATCACTGTCTTGGTACTTGGGTCGGTTACCACTCACTACACTCACGCACCGCCACACTCAGCCAACACGACAGTGTTTTACCATAAGCACAAATGAAGGGCATGGCATGAAAATGTGTGGTCGGGCTATCAAAGAGCAGTGCCTCCGTTATGGAAGATGAGAGACCTTCTAAAAGGCAGAGAACCTCCTTTGGGAGCAGCATGTAACAGCAGCAGTAACCTAAGCTGTTTATTGATTTGTACTTTATGTTATCTTTTTATGCAGTCAGGGTTGCGTTATCTTTAAAAATATACAATGGTTTTGCTTTCAAGCAGTTTTTTGCCTGCAGACCCTTCTGATGAGACCTAACTGATAAAGTACTGAATTAGGTCAAGGTTTGCGGTCGAACACTAATTCGGAGGAGCTACTTTTTTCTGTTTCATATTCATTTCAGCCCTTTTATATCCTCTTCTGCATTACCATAAGCACAAATGAAGGGCATGGCAGTGGCACACTGAACAGCATGCAGTTTGCCTGTGAGCAGATGGTAGCAGGCACAGTTGCTGTTGTTGTCCAGACTGTCTGGTTCCCATTCCCAGGCCAAGTTGCCTGGCCGAGCCGGCCACTGTTGCTTCAGGTAGAGAAGACTCTGCCACATCCATCTGTCATCTGATTCCTTCTCTAGTGCTACACGGGAACACTGGTTCTAAATTGTACAGTAGACGTAGATAGAAAAATGTCCACTCCCTTTTTCGACCTTTACTGAAACGGTTTGTTCTCAGTCAGTTTTTCATCCGTTTGGCTCATATTCTAGGATTAATTAACAAGATAACAGGGTTGATATTGTCCGAGTTTGGTGAGAAAGAAAATTTCAACTATGAACAGAAGAAAACTAGGACTGAGGGTGTCCACTGAAATTCTAATTCTTTTGACTAGTTTAAAGAGGATGGCTTGGAAACGTGCAGAAATGATTGCTATTGCCATTGATGAATACAACCGGCTGACTGGGCAGCGCAGTAGTTCAAAGGCTACTAAAATTGAGCATTTTCCAAATATTGTGAATTTTCTTTGCAAAAACAAGTAAAACGACGATTCTGAATATTTTAAATCTCTTAAAAACAGTGTGGAAGGCTTCTATGATGGGGACAGAGTTCAATCAAAGAACTGGCCATTTATTTGTGAAACAAGTGTTGTTACAATACCAAAATTTCTGTTGGACTACGACTATGACTACCGCTCATCTGAGTATAATACCCAAGTAGTCAAATTTGACTATATTGTAGTCAAACCGTTTGACTACCATAACCACCGGTTTGACTATTTTTTGAGACAGAGCAAAATTGACCTTTTCGGCGACTTATATGCTTCAGTCACCAAGTGTCATTCAAAATGACTTTCATTGAGTCAACAATTTGTTTACTTTGAAATAAATAGTTTAGTTAACATTCTAAAAATTAACCCAGAATTGCTTAATTTTCAAAAATTTCAATGTAAAAACATCTTTTGGAAAGACACCGCAAAAAATGGGCAAATACCCACTTTGGTTTGGTGTAAAATCAAAGTAGTTCTTTGATTTTCTCTTGTTCTTCTTTGCTTCATAAGAGAGGTATTGTATTGTACCACCGCATGTCATATCACCCTGACCAAACTGTGGAATTTGCTTTGCACCAGACAGAGATTTGCTTGACTGACATCTGCTATCAGTTCACAATTTTTGAAAAAAGGGTTGTTTGTTTTCCAAAGAGCTAAAATGAAACAAATTTACAAAATATTTAGTTGCGAACCGTAAAAATGTGAAAAATATGTTTGAAAAGCTTGCTGTTTTTAAGAAAATGTTGTCATAGTCAAAGGGTTTGACTGCGTATTTATGGTAACGACGAAGGTATTCAAACTTAGACTTTGACTATCTGTCCGTTTGACTGCAATATCACAAAAGAATTAACTATGACTTAATAGTAGTCATAACAACACTATGTCTAACTTCCTGTTAAAATCTGTGTTCTGTATCCACTGATACTGTGATTTGATTCCAGAATGCGCAGATTTCTTAACTATGGGATTTTCGGTCATGTTTATGAAATTCCAATATTTTAGTGCCCTTTGAACTACAGAGCTGCCCAGTCGATATGTTATCTGATGTCAGACGGCAATACCAATATTTCATCTTAAAACCAGACTCTTTGAATTAGTCAAAAACTTTGAATTCTTTTTTTCGAATTTCTGATTCCAATATTTTGGCTAAAAAACCAGCATCAGTTGGACATTTTCGCACCACACTTGCACAATATCTATCTAGCCAATTGTCCTGTTACTTAATCCTAAAAATGTGTGCAAAATCGCTAAAGAAGTAACTGAGAACGAACGAACCGTTTGAGAAAGGGGCGGCTGACATTTTTTATCTATAGTGCATTTTATAGTGTACTTTTTGCAAAATAGAAGGTGCAGAGTATTTTCATAGGTTATGTACCTACCAAGTAGTTGACCGACTGCAGTGTAATGTTCTGGGTGAGAGTAAGACAGCCAGTCAAACTGAACGAATCCGGCTCATGTCCAGTGGTGACGTTGTGTTGATGAAACAACTGCCCGTTTAGGTAAACCTGAATGTAGTACATGAGATTTGTACATAAACACTCACTAGTCTCTAACCTGGGGTCATTGTTGTTTCGTGTAATAAACTTCTCAGTCACTTCATTTGGTGCCTCATAGATCCGGGACTGCTATGTTTTGTTGTGTTGTGTTTCAGCCCCATCCTCCAACCCAGCCCCAGCCTACTACCGTTCTACGACCACTTCCACGACGACCACTACTACGACCTCTCTGACCATTTCCCCGTTTCGACTCGTTTCCCTGTTCAATGCTCACTTGGTTTTCGTTCGTTTCCTGATACTTCGCTAGCATGTCGTTCCAAGCCCCCGTCTCTGCTCTACTGCAATGTCGCAAAGACCAACGTTGAGAGTGTCAAGAGTTCTTCGAGTTTCTCCCAAACCAACGATGACGCGATGAGAGTCAACAATGACGCAACGAGAGTCAACGATGACATGACGAGAGTCAATGATGACGCGACGAGAGTCAACCATGACGAGATGAGAGTCAACGCCGACGCGACAAGAGTCAACGATGATGTGAAGATGAAGACCGGCGCAGGCGTGATGAGGACCAGCAACGACAACAACAGATCCTCCGCGACCATCTTTTCCTTGAGCTCGTCCAATCCCTATCTCAACCTCGCGAGTCCCCAGTGACGAAGTTGACAACCCACAATCTCCATTCATGTTTGGCAGAAGAGAAGACAACCGTTCAGGAAGACACAGAGCCAGCGGACACGACATCAGGTAATGGTGACAGAAGAAAGGCAAATAGGAGAAGAAGGAAAATGATTGGAAAGAAGAGAAAGATCAAGAGAAAACGGAAGAGAAGAAGAAGATAGAAGAGTGTTTATGCGTTTGCGTTTGTTCACTGAGAGATGGAAGCGTGTGTCACCAATGACAAGAGGCCAGATCAAGGCCAAGGCGCAGCAAGGAAGGAACGTCACCCGCGAGAGAAGGAGTCATCACGGCGTCAATGTAGAACAGATGTTGGGAGATGCGGAGTCAGCGGACGCCGGGCAGTCATCACTTCAGTTTGTTTCCAGACGATTGTCAGGCACAGCGGCGGCCCAGTGGACACTCGTCTGAGGGGGAGTGATGAAAGAGATTTGTATATAACACCCACTAGTCTCTAACCTGGGGTCATTGTTGTTTTGTGTAATAAACTTCTCAGTCGCTTCAATGCATAGTACAGTCTGGCACTTTAACGCTCTTTATGCTAATGGCACCATATATGCTACCGGTACCTATGTAGGCGATTTTGAAAAAAACCGAAAAAAAACAGGCCGCTGCTTCAGAATACAACATTATTCTTGCGCTACAATGACCCGTCACAAGCTCTAGACGTCTAAAGTTTACATGCTTTTAGGAGCAGTAATCTGGAACCATTTAATATCGGCACCATTTGTGGTGCCAGTGCCATAAACGGCGTTAAGTGCCTGACTGTCTTATGCAAATTCAGACAAACTAACATCGTATCGGTGCACTGCAACGTTGACGATTTCCAGGTGAATTGGCTGACTGACATTGAGACCGTGCGGCTTGCGACTATGGTTGAGCCATTGATTGCCATCGTTCTGGTCGATCTGAGTGTTTCCAGGGTCTTCGCTTCCAGCAAACATCATTCGCAGCCGCAAGGCATCGTAGTTAGTGTTCCTTTTTGCAAGCAACAAATCTATTCTAAACAGAAGAAAGTGTAGTTATTAGTTGTACAGTAAGCGAGAAAGGAAATCATTTTACTTGTACTCTTTATTTCCGATGTTTTCGTTTACAAGCCCGTTGATAACTAACTTGCTGCCGTTGCCTGAGCTAAAGTGTTCCGGAAGATCTTCACTTAGGGGCAAAATCTGAAACAGTCATACAGGTTTTTGTCCCCAAAAAACCCGAAATTTACATCCAGCTTTAGTCCGAGAGGACCGATCTTTTAGCAATCAATCTCATTTGAAACAGGGCGCCAAGGCGAATCGATTGGTTGCTCGCCGGCCAAAAGGAAACCACTAAATCGGCTACTGTAACAGTTTAAAGTGAGCGAGTTCAGCACACTGCGGTTTTCTTCTGTTTTATTAAAGATTTTTGATGTTTTTATCAAGGCTTTGCCTCAAATTCGAAATGAAAGTGTATTCTAAGTTTGGAGAAAGCTCAGTGTGCCACTTGTAGACATGGCGTTTCCTTGGTGCCTCTTCTTCAAGTTTAGCATTCACCTTCTAAATAATGGTTACGTTACAGGAGGCATGTCAAGCTTTGTGCGAAACCGAGCGTACACGCCGGCACAGTTTGGTGTAGTGTTTAGGCCGCAAAGCCACTGTGCACGACGCGTGAACTCATCCACTCGGCGGGGCAAGAGTTTCTTGCCGCAAAGAGTCAGTGTTGCCAGGTGTAGTATAATAATACTACCTGTAGTATAATTGACCTTCGAAAAGTATCGAAAAATCGGGTGTAGTATGTAGTATATAAATGTAGTATAATTTTAGATTTTGTAGTATAAAATGTAGTATAATTCAACATTTCAATTTCAGATGTCATCTTTTCCCAATTTCTGAGAAAATTCGTCAATTTTTTCCTGTTTGAAAACAGGTTCCTTTTTTCACATCAAATTGACATAATTAGTTATTCTCTATGAGAAAAATTAAAATAAATCGGTGAAAGTATGCGTTTTTGACCAAACAATCAACTAACCGTTTTGATTGATATTCAACAAATATGACTTCAATGATCAACCAGAGGAAAAATACAGATTGATGTGATTGATCGACTTAAAGAAAAAGTCCAAAAGTTGAATCCCGTCCATAAAAATAGCGCTAGGCTTAGACTGAGTGAGGCTTGCATTACTGTAGTTTCCAGCTAAGGTCTAGAGTTCTTTGGCTTTAGAGACCAGAACGAATTTTACCTATTACATACAACACACAGGCCGGAAAAATCTGGAGGGAGGGGCCTGATATCGTCTTGGGGAGGCTGATTTCCCAAAAAAAGGCCAAAAATCGCTGCTAAATCACGAATTTTCCATAAAAATCGCCAAAAAATTCCGCCAAAAATTAGGGGATAGGGTGCTGGACGGACTGGTGAGGGGCCTTGTGGCCGGATTGAGATCGGTATGGCCCCTAGGCCCAAGCCCATGTATTTTGAAAAGTCGAATCGAAACCAGTTTCATCGAAGTTTGAACTTGCTTACCCTTGAGAGCAACGGGAGGGGTAAACCATACGCAAACTGGCAAAATGCATGTGCAAAGTTTTCGATGGTTTAAAGAGTCATTGAGACTTTAGCTTGTGTAAAAAACTCTTTGAGTCGAAATTAAAACGCCTCTGCCATTGCTGTCTGCATTACCTAACAGTTTTCTATGCTTTAAACCTTTGATCTGACAGTTTTACAGCGTAGTATGAAAATGTAGTATAATGGCGAAAATTGTAGTATAAAGTAGTATAATTTTGAGCTGGTTGTAGTATATTGGACTGGCTAGCACCTGGCAACACTGCAAAGAGTTGGTCGTCGCCACAAAGCCCCACCCAGACCGCTAAAAGCTGGTCACATCACAGCGAGTAGGTAAATGGGAACCGACTGGATCTGCCGTTGCACCAAAAGCAGCTCCCCAAAGCGTGCTAAACTCGCTCACTTTAAACTCTTACAGTATGCCAGTCACTGGTTTTTTTTCGCTGGTGACAAACCACTGAATCGGTGAGGGCGTGCTCTTTCAAATGAGGCCAAGAACTAAAAGATCCGTCCGCTCAAACTAAGGTTGGGAGCAAATTCCGTTTTTTAGTCAATCTGTACATATTGTAGTGTGCGTGCTGTAATAAAAGATACTGAAGGGGTTTATTGCAACTACACAAACAAACAAACAATGACCAAGAGGTTAGACGAGTGGGTGTTATAAACAATGAAACTCCCTCTTTCATCACTTCCCCTTGGATGAGCATCGAACTGGCACATCTGTGCCTGATGATCGTCTGGAAACTCTCCCGCGCGACATGCCTTCCTCTCTGAGCCTTTACCTTGATCTGGTGTCTTGTCATTGGTGACACATGCTTCCATCTTTCGGTGAATGAGCGCAAACGAATGAACACTCTTCTCCTCCCTCCTCTTCTATTCCTTCTCTTCCGCCTTTTTCTCTTCACTCTCCTTCGCCTCTTGACGCCTTTTTCTCTTCACTCTCCTTCGCCTCTTGATCTTTCTCTTTCTTTCCATCATTCTCTCCTCCTCCTCCTCCTCCTCCTCCTCCTCCTCCTCCTCCTCCTCCCCCTTTCCTCTTTCTTTCTCAACAATGGTAACGTGGGGCTTCTCTCTCTTCGAACATGACTGAAAATGGGATCTGGTCGACTGTGGTACTGGGGACTGGCAAGGTTGGGATAGGGATTGGATGAGCTGAAGGAAAATACGGTCGTGGAGGATCTGTTGCTCTTGTCGAAGCCAAAGTCGTTCTTGTTGAAACTTGTGGAGTTGACATTGTCGAAGCTGAAAACACTGTTGATCTTGTTGACGTTGCACTCGTAGAAGTTGTAGTATGGCTTGGTAGGACATGAGATGCAGGAACTGGAAACAGAATGAAACGGTTGAACGAAGTGGTGGGCTGGTTTGATGTATGAAACGGGTTGAGGGTTCGTCAGACGAGTGGATGGTTGAACGGTAAAGAGTAGTAATCGAAGCTGATGTAGTGGCAGTTACTGTTGTTTGTGTATACACATACACATTTACCATACACAAAAATACACATTGTTTTTTCAATGTGTATACACATACACATACACATACACATTGAAAATTCCCATACACATTACCATACACAAACAATACTCAAAATGTGTATTTTTGTGTATGTGTGTTTGATCAGCAAAAGTCGATAAAATTTCGAACAGAAACGTCAAATTTCTATGTTTTTGCTGCAGTAATAAACAGTAGATATTCTCATAAAGCCCTCAAATGGCCTAAGTAACTCGATTTCAAAGCTATCCAAGGTTTCAAGCAGCAGACATTAAGAAACTTGATTTTCGTAGCATTTCTGATTGGAAATCGACCAAAAAATTGCATTTTCAGTACAATACACATACACAAATATACACAAAAATACACAATGTTTTGTTGAATGTGTATACACTAGTGATGTAAAAAATTAATTTAATTGTAATTGAAATTCGCATAATTGACCCGTTTTTAATTTCAATTCAATTAATCTAATTTAATTGAAATTCAAAAGTTGGGCCATAATTTAATTGTAATTTAATTGAAATTCGCCTGGAATTTCAATTATATTTTCAATTATTTCCACACATTATTGCACAAATTACCATACACATTTGAAGGTAAATGTGTATACACATACACATACACATACTACTGTTGTTTGTGTATACACATACACATTTACCATACACAAAAATACACATTGTTTTTTCAATGTGTATACACATACACATACACATACACATTGAAAATTCAGAAACACATTACCATACACAAACACTACTCGAAATGTGTATTTTTGCGTATGTGTATTTAAACAGCAAAAGTCGATGAAATTTCGAACAGAATCGTAAAATTTCGATGTTTTTGCTGCAGTAATAAACGGTAGATATCCTGATAAAGCCTTCAAATGGCCTAAGTAACTCGATTTCAAAGCTATCTAAGGTTTAAAGCAACAGGCATTGAGAGATTTGGTTTTCCTAGCATTTCTGGCTCAAAATCTATCAAAAAATTTGCATTTTCAGTACAATACACATACACAAATATACACAAAAATACACATTGTTTTGTTGAAAGTGTATACACAAATTACCATACACATTTGAAGGTAAATGTGTATACACATACACATACACATACACAAACGGAAAACCCAATACCAAACAACAGTAACACATACACAAACGGAAAATCCAATACCAAACAACAATAGTGGCAGTAGTAGGAGTGGTAGTGATAAATAGTGGCCAACCATGTAGTAGCCCGCAACACAACACAACAATAATCCTCCCAGGTCTACTCGGCACCAAATGAAGTGGTTTATTGCAACTACACAAACAAACCAAACTACACAATGATCAAGAGGTTAGACGAGTGGGTGTTAAATACAATGAAACTCTTTCAATACCTATACGTTGTGGAAATCTTACCTTCACTTTTCCTCTCTTCACCCAGTAAATGTGTTCATAAACTCCGTTGACTACAAACCTTTTGGCATATCTACCTTGTGGGTAGCGGTACGACTGTTGATGGAACCGATTTCCGTCAATGTAAAACTAAATGGAAGATGTAAGAGTCCGTCTCTGGTGAGATCGCATTTTGGCCCTTTGCCCTATTCAGACCCAAAATTGAAACTTTGAGCTAGAGAGCTCTAAGTTGGCACACTAATGCATACTTACGAGTTATCTTTCAGCTGCAAAGGATTAGTGGATCTGACGCTCCTGTCCTGAGATATAGCCTTCCGAAAATCGGTCCCCTTAACTATGGGACTATGGGACCAAAATTTCAAACTCGAATTTCTCGCTTCATACTCGGAATTCGGACCTAAAAATTGGGGGTTTTAGCCCTAAATAACATACCGTTTGTTTGGCTGTCGTGAAGTTTACGCACTTCACGACAGCCAAAAAAAAAAATCACGACTTCGTTATCTTCACGACAGCCAAATTTTTTGGCTGTCGGGAAGCGGTTCACGACAGCCAAGTCAATTTACTTCACGACAGCCAAACGCAAATTTCACGACAGCCAAGCACAAACTTCACGACAGCCAAACGCAAACTTCACGACAGCCAAACGCACTTCACGACAGCCACTAAAAATTAATGAAAAATGTCAAAAAAGAAATAAAAAGAAACTAAGGGAGAGTTTGGTAATTCTTTGCTTCGCTTTTCGACAATTCATGTGAAGCTGCGGCAATTTGCATAGCAGAAGGCTAAGTGGAGATGAAGTTTGACGTGTTTTTTACTGATAATGTATCTGTTTCAGAGTTGGAGATGAATTAGCCAATACCTACACATGTATGCGGTCGGAAGAGTAGTAACAGCTTTTCCTGGAGGACTTTTCTCTATAGCTAGCTGCTTAGCTATGTACGTACCGTGTATGGTAGTATGTAACGAGTTCGGTTGGTTTGTTGGATTCGCTCCTAAACATCCTCCAGTTATTCCGCCACATGGCGGATAATTGAGAAGGCCCATTCGCCAAACCGCTGTCAAACCCAACTTTAGGCCCGGTTTTAGGCTTACGCCATTGCACATACATGCCTATCTTTTTCACCTTTCATTCAATTAGGGTTAGGCTTAGGGGCACGTCTTTACCGCCATGTGGCGGATAATGTGTTGAAGTGTTTGCAATTAGATATTCGTATTCCCGCGTTTTGCTGCAGATTGAAACGTAACGGAAATGGATTTATTACAGTAAGCTTTTGCAGCTAACATTTCTTTGTTCGCCTTCTCACCCTCTCGCTCTGTTTTCTTTGCTATGTTAGTTATTCCTCTTCTTGCTGTGTACGCTGCTATTAATTGGAGTCATTGCTGCCACAAGAAAATTCTAATTAAAACGCTTCTCCAATTGTCCATCCCTGTCTGAAACTGTCGATCGCCCATAGCCTCTGAACATAATGAAGATATTTATGCGCAAGTTCCGGGGTTGCGATTAGGAATGGGACCGGTACAAAAATACCGCATACCATATACTAGCATTTTCGATACTGTATAATACCGTATCATACCATATAACCAAAAATACCGTATAATACCATATAATACCGTATACTGGGCCCATCCCTAGTTGCGATCTATGCATATGGAAACATACCTGTAACAGGGGGTCCGGGGGGTCTGCCCCCACCCGACTTAGGGCAGACCCCCTGGTTGGGACCCCCAGACGATTTTCCCAACCCCCTCTGAAAAATCGGCCAGGGGTCCCAACCAGGGAGTCTGCCCGGTGAGGGGGTAAACCCCCTTACCCCCCGGCCCATGTATGATTTGTAGCAAGGTCGGTTCAGGGATGCCTACCATACCAAAATTGCCGTGCCCAACAATAAACTCAGATAAGTCAGGGGTGTGGGGTTTACCCGTCCCCTCAATTTCTCAAACTAAAATACCGTATAGTTACCTATTTCGAAGCCGGAAACTAAATGATGAAGCAGAGAAAATCCTACCTGCCCAACAATAAACTCAGATAGGCCTGGGGGTGTGGGGTTTACCCGTCCCCACAATTTCTCAAACTAAAATACCATATACGTAGTTACCTATTTCGAAGCTGGCAACTCAATAATGAAGCAGAGAAAATTCTACCTGCCCAACAATAAACTCAGATAGGCCAGGGGGTGTGGGGTTTACCTGTCCCCACAATTTCTCAAACTAAAATACCGTATAGTTACCTATTTCGAAGCCGGAAACTAAATGATGAAGCAGAGAAAATCCTACCTGCCCAACAATAAACTCAGATAGGCCAGGGGGTGTGGGGTTTACCTGTCCCCACAATTTCTCAAACTAAAATACCGTATAGTTTCCTATTTCGAAGCCGGCAACTAAATGATGAAGCAGAGAAAATCCTACCTGCCCAACAATAAACTCAGATAGGCCAGGGGGTGTGGGGTTTACCTGTCCCCACAATTTGTCAAACTAAAATACCGTATAGTTACCTATTTCGAAGCCGGCAACTAAATGATGAAGCAGAGAAAATCCTACCTGCCCAACAATAAACTCAGATAGGCCAGGGGGTGTGGGGTTTACCCGTCCCCACAATTTCTCAAACTAAAATACCATATAGTTACCTATTTCGAAGCCGGCAACTAAATGATGAAGCAGAGAAAATCCTACCTGCCCAACAATAAACTCAGATAAGCCAGGGGGTGTGGGGTTTACCCATCCCCACAATTTCTCAACTAAAATACCGTATAGTTACCTATTTCGAAGCCGGCAACTAAATGATGAAGCAGAGAAAATCCTACCTGCCCAACAATAAACTCAGATAGGCCAGGGGGTGTGGGGTTTACCTGTCCCCACAATTTCTCAAACTAAAATACCGTATAGTTACCTATTTCGAAGCCGGCAACTAAATGATGAAGCAGAGAAAATCCTACCTGCCCAACAATAAACTCAGATAAGCCAGGGGGTGTGGGGTTTACCCGTCCCCACAATTTCTCAAACTAAAATACCATATAGTTACCTATTTCGAAGCCGGCAACTAAATGATGAAGCAGAGAAAATCCTACCTGCCCAACAATAAACTCAGATAGGCCAGGGGGTGTGGGGTTTACCCATCCCCACAATTTGTCAAACTAAAATACCGTATAGTTACCTATTTCGAAGCCGGCAACTAAATGATGAAGCAGAGAAAATCCTACCTGATGAACAATAAACTCAGATAGGCCAGGGGGTGTGGGGTTTACCTGTCCCCACAATTTCTCAAACTAAAATACCGTATAGATAGTTTCCTATTTCGAAGCCGGCAACTAAATGATGAAGCAGAGAAAATCCTACCTGCCCAACAATAAACTCAGATAGGCCAGGGGGTGTGGGGTTTACCCGTCCCCACAATTTCTCAAACTAAAATACCGTATACGTAGTTACCTATTTCGAAGCCGGCAACTAAATGATGAAGCAGAGAAAATCCTACCTGCCCAACAATAAACTCAGATAAGCCAGGGGGTGTGGGGTTTACCCGTCCCCACAATTTCTCAAACTAAAATACCATATAGTTACCTATTTCGAAGCCGGTAACTACAGTAAATTGAGGGTTGAGGGGTAGGTCAGAGTAGATATGTGCCATGCCAAATTGCGAAATTTTCAAAAGTTAAGTTAGACAAGGAAACTTGATGGACCGGGCTGGATTTAGGGCCAGCCGGTCCCCGTTTAATGATGGTGAAGCAAGCATGCCTCATCCGAGCGGCCCGCGGCGGCGGCCCGGCCGGAAAAAGGTGGTCCCCCATATCTCTAGTTCAGTGCCTCAGGGGACGAACCCTCAATCAGCATTCTTTTTGCCCATGTCTCTAGCTGCAACGGCTAGCAATGTGCCTGTGTTTATTTAGTCCACACGCAATAGTTAACAGCGTTTCAATTCAAGGGACGATTGGAGCTCTCAATCTTTACGATATGAGGATGGCCCCGGGAACGGAAATGCTTTAGAACCTGCAGTAAGTACGCATTTACAGTTGGTGTGTTGGCTTTACAGCAAAACAAATGTTTTCTAGTTACAAAAAAGGTCGGAGGTTTTTCTTGAACCGGAACAGGGTCTTTAGGCATTTTTTATCACAAAACAGGGTTTTTAACGGTTTTTTCGGTACAAATAGAATTTGAAAGCCATTTTCGTCCCAGAATCCCTAAAAATGGTCGACAAAACCCACCTTTACACCCAAAAAAGTTCGCAAAACCCTATTTGGGATTTGAAAAAGGTCCCCCCCCACGGGAAACCCGCCGACACGTATGACCGCACCACCCTAAACAAGCAAATTAATAATTTGTGTTGCAATGGCAGGCCCGGCTCAAACCTTCTCTCAACCAAGTTGGGTCAACTATCCGCTCGTGCAGTGCAGGCCCTAAACCAGCCGCAAGGCAAACACAAATAGAAAGAGCTTAAAGATGCTTCATTCGTGAAATCGAC
The DNA here is from genome assembly GCA_030248155.1 of Sabatieria punctata. Taxonomy (NCBI): domain Eukaryota; kingdom Metazoa; phylum Nematoda; class Chromadorea; order Araeolaimida; family Comesomatidae; genus Sabatieria; species Sabatieria punctata. Next base: position 133,175 of record JASANB010002293.1, read on the forward strand.
GGCCAGCTATCAGAGAAACAAGCAGCCAATTAACGGAAACGAGCTGGCAGTGTGATTCTCAAACTGACTCCAGTGAATTCTCTGTGTGATCCCTAGCAGATGATGGAGAACGGTGGCTTCTATGTTGCTCCTCTTTCTTCTATTATGTTCTTTTAAACGAGCTATGCATGGTTTATGCTACTGCTTTGCATTTCGTCACACACAATTTCATTCACGTACAACACACATAAGGCATTTCTCAATATGGTACTTCGATCAACTATAAATCTGAATCTATACCGTATTGGTGTCGCCACTTTGAAAATACAGCAGTAGCACCTGTACGCGGTCATGCAGACGAGGGCAAAGCCATACATGTACATGTAACAGGGGGGCTGCCCCCACCCCCCTCCGATTTTCTTGCAAGTAATTTTTTGAGCAGACACAAAAATCTTCTAGAATCACCTGTAAAACAGCACTTCCTACCTGTATTTTAGCCAAAAATAGCGATTTTTCAACGATTATTAGCTAAAAATTGCTACTTTTGAGCGTTTTGTAGTACCCAACCCCCTTCCTTACAATTTAGGTTCAGACCCTAACCCCTTCCTCCCCTTCGGTTGATGAGCTGTTACATGTGTGGCAAGGCAACTGCCCTCACAAGACCGACTTTACCCACATTAGAAATTTTGGTTGAGTTTTGTTGTATGAAAAACAGAATGAATAGGTGTAAAAACTGCAAAATGTCGCTATATAAAAAACGTATAGTTTGGGTTATTATCTCCTAAAATTCACGTATTATCTCCTAAAATTCCTACCCTTCTTCAGCAGCCCCACTCAGCACAAATGATAGTCCATGTCCGCCGGTATCATACAGTACAGATAAAAATGTCCATCCGATTTTTCAAACTTTACTCAAACGATTCGTTCGTGAATTAACGAAAAAATTATAACTTCTGTGGACCACACTGATTCTTAGTTTTCGACTTATAAAATTAGACCGAGTAAGAATTTTGGCACCAAACTTGCACGCACCTAACAAGTTATCTAGTTTATTAATCCTCAAAATTTGGCCCAATTCGATAAAGAAATGAATGACGAAGAACGAACCATTTGAGAAATGTTCGAAAAAAGGGTGGACATTTTTTATCTATACTGTATAAGCCGAAAATCGTTAACTTATCAACACACTATAACGTAAAACCGCTTATCAGTTTCCTAAAATTGTTAGCATCGTAGCAAGACTTCTTAGCGGGATTTGTCCTCTGATTCGCTGCCGCATAGCTGCACACATAACCAACAAGAACGGTACATAGACGAGTTCGCTTTCTTGTGTGGATGCATGGCGTCATTAATAGGTCTGGAATAGGTTTAGTGAAATGTAAGGATATTCAATATAAACAATAAAGAATCACTGTGGCATTCCCTGTCTGGCTTAACTTCAGGCCCCAAACTTTTCCAGAAGAGACCAAAGTCTCTTGAGGACATATTGTACATGTAGTTTGGGATTTGGGTTGGGGTCAGCTCGCCGCGACCGGTTCGCCGCGGCCGGTTTGCCGCGAGCCGATTCGCCGCAGGGTTATTCCGCCGCGGACCGGTTCGCCGCAGGTAATAATTTTTAAATTCGGTTTAGCAAGCGTACATGTACTGTAGCAGCTTAGTACAGTCAGGCAAGGGAGGGGAGAAAAGGGAAGAAGGAAGGAGAGAAGGAGAGAAGAGGGAGAAAAGAAAAGAAGGGAAGAAAAAGAGAGGAAAAGAAGGAGAGGAGAAAAGAGGGGGAAAAGAGAAAGAGAAAGAGAGAAGAAAAAAGAAAAAAGAGGAGAGAGAAAAAAAAGAGGAAGAGAAAAGAGAAAAAGAAGGAGAGAGAGATAAAATAACTTAATGCCGTTTATGGTACCGTCACCCATACGTGTAACAGGTCATCCGCCGAAGGGGAGGGTGGGTTGGGGAGTCTGAGCCAAAATTTTGGGAAGGGGTTGGGCACTAAAAAAACGCTCAAAAATCGAAAAAATCGCTATTTTTGGGCTAAACATCGTCAAAAATCGCTAATTTGGGCTGAAATACAGCTAAAAAGTGCTGTTTTACAGGCGATTTTGGCAATTTTTGTGTCTGCAATTGCAATTGCTCAAAAAATTACTTGCCAGAAAAATTGAGGGGGTCGGAAAAATCGTTTCCAGGGGGTCCCCATCCGGGGGGTCTGTCCTAAGTCGGGTGGTGGCAGACCCCCAGACCCCCCTGTTACATGTATGCCGTCACCATATATGGTACCGATACCTTATGGTACCACCACAGGCCCCGAACGTGGGGGTACCATAAACGGCGTTAAGTGCCTGACTGTTGTATGTGAGGTCAGGCCCAAAATTAGGCGCCGTCCATCGTCCATAAACTACGACGTTCAAAAATTCAAAATATTGCAGGACCCCACCCCTCCCAACGTTTTTCGAGCCCCCTGGGGCGCACGTCCTGCTCCCGTACGTTGCTCCACCTTGCAGCGCCAGGCTTGTCTGTTACTCGCTGCACAGGTGCGCATGGGCCGTCTTAGGCTCGATTGTGTGTAAACCGTCCCGCGCTTCCCAGTAAGGAAATATCTTCCCAGTAGTCTTACCGGTTACTGACAAGACTAATCTTTAAAAATAACTTCTTATTTATAAGCTGCCACAGTACATGTACGCTTGCTAAACCGAATTCAAAAATTATTACCTGCGGCGAACCGGTCCGCGGTGGAATAACCCTGCGGCGAACCGGCTCGCGGCAAACCGGCCGCGGCAAACCGGGCGCGGCGAACTGGGCGTTTCCCTTGGGATTTAGCCCCAATCCCGATTTCGGACAAAAAACCCTAGCCGGATTCGGAGGGTTTCAGAACCCTGAAACCCTTTTGGGAAAAAATACAGAAATTAAGAATGAACAAATACTAACTGGCGACAAAGACAGGGTTTCTAGGCGGTTTTCAAACCCTAATTAGGGTTTTAGAAGTGGTAAACAGGGTTTCGAGATTTTATAAACCGTATTCAGGGTTTCAAAATCCGTAATTTGGTTTTCTAAAACCCTAATTAGGGTTTCTGACTTCTGAAGCATTGAATAGGGTTTCACAACCCTAATTTAGGTTTCTGAAACCCTAAATAGCGTTTCTAAGGCCCTAATCGGGTTCCGGAACCCTAATTTGGGGTTGGCTACAAAATGTAACGTTACAAGGTAACGAAATGCCGAATGTACAAAATGCTGAAAGTCAAAACGTCGAAAGTCAGAATTGGGTTAAAATGAGTACCATACATTTTTGAATGGGGATTTTTACAGTATCAGTGTTCGCCTGTTTAGGGTATGGTGTCAGCGTTAATATTCATTGTTTATTGCTCTCATAATAGAAAGAAGGATGATCTTCTAATCATACATGGGCCGCAGGGGGTCCGGGGGTTTTCCCGCCCCCCCCCCAACTTGGGCTCGACCCCCTCCAAACGACCCCACCCACCCGAAGCCGACTTTTGTTCCTGACCCCACCCACCAAAATCGCCGCGACCCCCAAACCGGGAGGCCCACCCCCAAATTTTCGGATTTTGACTACCCCAACTCATTCTTCCGGCCCATGTATGCTTCTAATACTCTGTCTCTCAATTATATTGAAAACTGAAGTAGCTAAGCGTTCGTATTAAAGTGTAGATACAACACCTGTACATTTCTCACCTTCCAGACAGACTCGTCATGTCGTCACTGTAGAATCAGTCCAAATCTGATGCGTCAGTGGGAGACAATCACTTGTCACAACCAAACTTTCCGTCTGCGCCACCCTACCAAAATATATAGATTACTAACTTTTAAGAGTAACACGTCATACACCGAAGGGGAGGGGGTTGGGGGGTCTGGCGCAGCCAGCAGGGTCAGAGCCCAAATTTTGGGAGGGGGTTGGGTACTAAAAACGCTTAAAAATCGCAATTTTTAAGCTAAAAATCGTCAAAATCGCTAATTTGGGCTGAAATACAGCTAAAAAGCGCTGTTTTACAGGCGATTTTAGTAATTTTAGTGTCTGACATTGAAAAAAAATCGCAAAAATTTACTCAAAAAAATTACTTGCCAGCAAAATCGTCTCGGGGGTCTGGCCTAAGTCGGATGGGGGCAGCCCCCTGTTACATATATGTTTAAGGTAACTAACAACAGGATATTTTCGTATGGGAAAAAATTAAATAATAACTAGGTGTTTAGTATTTGCCCATAGGTGGTTACCCCTAGCTAGAAAGATCAACCTCCTCACCTTTAAGACAGTTTAAGGACCGAAATTACAAGTACTAGTACCAGTTTAGGGTTTCAGAAACCCAAATTAGGGTTCCGGAACCCTATTTAGAGCTTCTAAAACCCTAATTGCGGTTCCGAAACCCTGTTTCGGACCTCTGAAACGCTTATCAGAGCTTCTGAAACCCTGTTTGCAGGTTTACAAACCCAAAATAGGGTTTCAAAAAAATCCCCCCAGAATCCGGCTGGGGGTGGGAATTTTCTCCGAAAATCGGGCCTGGGGAGAAACCCCCCATTCCCCACAACTACATGTAATATGCCATAAACGGCGTTAAGTGCCTGACTGTGGTAGTATAATATGTTACCATACAGATGAAGAGTACTAGATGCCAGCGATGGTGCGAAACGAACTATGGACTCTGTGGGCCTCACCCGCTGCATCTGTCAAACTGATTGTGACGGCTCGATTGATTCATCACTGTAAACATGATTCATTTAGACCTTACCATACATGTAACAGGTCATCCGCCGAAGGGGGGTGGGGGTCATCCGCCGAGAGGGGGTGGAATACATGGGCAGTAAAAATCCGGGGGGGGGTCCGGGGCTGAACCCGAAAAAGGCCAAAAAAACGCCATGAAAAGCCCAAATAAGCGAAAATTCGGGGGGTTCTGGCCGGCCGAGGGGGTATGGCCGACCGAGGGGGAGGGGTATACCCCCCTTACCCCCCGGCCCATGTATGGGGGGTGGGGCACCAAAACCGCTCAAAAAACGAAAAAATCGCATTTTTTGGCTAAAAATCGCCAAAAATCGCTAAGAAATGCAGCTAAAAGTGCTGTTTTGCAGGCGATTTTGGCAATTTTTGTGTCTGAAATTGCAAAAAAATCGCAAAAATTTGCTCAAAAAATTACTTGCCAGAAAATCGGAGGGGTGTCGGCAAAATGGTCTCGGAGGGGATCCCCATCAGGGGGGTCTTGCGTAAGAAGGATGGGGGGCAGACCAGTCCCCCTGTTACATACATGTATGGACGTTACCCGCTATAATTCTGTACAGGAAAATAAAAGTATAATTAAATTATATCTGAATGAGCTCCAAATACCTACTTTAACCCTTTCTTGATGAATTACCCAATTTTTGCTCTTCATCGAAATTGGAAGGAAGAGTACCAATGGTCAGAGGGGTTAACCCAATTTTTGCTTATCATCCAAATTGGAAGCTTGAGTAATCAGGGGTGAACCTGAGTTTGTTGTACAGCACTCTGGAACACTTGTTTAGGATGACAAATACACGTTATATTTTAGACAAGAACAAACAAGAAAACCTATGCAGAGAAAAGGCAACTAGGCACAAAAGTTAACATATTTGGTTCCCTCAGTAGCCGGCCAAATCGATAATTGGTCTGGCCGACGCACCATATACTGATGCGTCTCTAGGGGTACTTTTATGTTTGGAAAACAGGTCCTTCAATGCGTACCCTACGCTAATGCGTATCTAGGGGTACTTTTATATTTGGAAAACAGGCTCTTCGGTGGGTAAACCTATACTGATGCGTCGGCCAGACCAATTGTCGATTTGGCCGGCCACCAAGGGACCTAGACTGTTGACTTTTTTTTACGGGAAACGATACCTAGAAAGAAGAAACTGTGTTCGTCAACGTGCAGAATAATTATTAATCAGTGACAAATAACAAAGCAAATAAAGAGATAAACCTGTAGGTTTAGCTGGTTGTCGGCACTCCAGCAACAAGACAACGTCAAGTCAATCAGCAACCTTATTCGCAACCTGCCATTACGTTACAAGCCTGCACACAATAAACGAGTAGAGCCAGAATCAACAACCGAGCCAGGCCTTGCCTCCCGCCCGTGTCCCTACTCCGCGAAAGAAGGTAGGCCAGCCGGCCGGTTAGTAAACACGCAACTGGAAATAACACTATTCGACCTCCGGCAGCCTCGAAAGCCTGAAACAGAAGAAAGAAAAAACCGTTTAGGCAATCACATGGGTGGCAAGATTTTTGAAACACTACCTGCATCTTCGGATATGTAAATTCTTTCTTTTTAGCCATCAATAAAACACCATACGAGAGAAAAAACTCATCACAAACAGACCAGAAAATACTTCATGAGAAAAAACACAGACAAGAGTATTCTAAATAGGAGAATTGTTACTTTTACAGTACAGAATAAATGCATTTTGATTGATTTCATTCAAATTAATCGTCCTCCTTTTTTGAATTTTGTTTTTACGCGCCAACAGCCAAAAACGAATGGCTGTCGTGAAAAAACTTCACGACAGCCGAGTTGGCTGTCGTGAAAAAACTTCACGACAGCCAAAACGAAATCCGTTCGGGCTCTAAAAAACTTCACGACAGCCAAAAATTTTGGCTGTCGGGAAGCGGTTCACGACAGCCATTCAACGTAAATTTACTTCACGACAGCCAAATTTTTTTGCTGTCGTGAAGCCACTATAGTGGTGGGTACGTTGCAAGGGGTTAACTGCTTTAGGAAAAATTTTCGTTTTAAAAAAAAAATTTTTTCTCCCCCTCTGTGCCCCCTCGCTCCTCTGAACCCCCCAACCCCTTTTTTTTTTTAAATATCAGTTTCCCTTTTCGATACCTTGCGGTTGGAGTGTAGTATTGTTTGCTCAGGGCAGTGGAACGTGAGGGAATTGAAATCTAACATGGCCCGAATGGGAAAAAGGCGAACAGAAAAAAGAAAAAATTGTACCAAGGGGAGGAGGGTCAGATCCACTAATCCTTTGCAGCTGAAAGATAACTCATAAGTATGTATTAGTGTGCCAACTTAGAGCTCTCTAGCTCAAAGTTTCAATTTTGGGGTCTGAATACTGAAACTCGATCGGTTCAGAGAACAACTCTTAAAGATGCATTTTGCGAGAAAGTCAGCTTTGAGGGGGCAAGCAGGGTGATCTCACGGATCTGGCTGATATTTATATCTATTAAAATAGAGCACAGTCGAAGACCAGCGGTGCATGCCCGACCACCAGCAACCCCTAGAACCGGAGCTACACCCCCTCAAAGTCGGGTCGGCAGTACTGTTGTTTGTGTATACACATACACATTTACCATACACAAAAATACACATTGTTTTTTCAATGTGTATACACATACACATACACATACACATTGAAAATTCCGATACACATTACCATACACAAACAGTACTCGAAATGTGTATTTTTGTGTATGTGTATTTGATCAGCAAAAGTCGATAAAATTTCGAACTGAATTGTAAAATTTCGCTGCAGTAATGAACGGTAGATATCCTGATAACGCCTTCAAATGGCCTAAGTAACTCGATTTCAAAGCTATCCAAGGTTTCAAGCAACAGACATTGAGAGATTTGATTTTCGTAGCATTTCTGGCTCAAAATCTACCAAAAAATTTGCGTTTTCAGTACAATACACATACACAAATATACACAAAAATACACATTGTTTTTTCAATGTGTATACACATACACATACACATACACATTGAAAATTCCCATACACATTACCATACACAAACAGTACTCAAAATGTGTATTTTTGTGTATGTGTATTTGATCAGCAAAAGTCGATAAAATTTCGAACAGAAACGTCAAATTTCTATGTTTTTGCTGCAGTAATAAACAGTAGATATTCTCATAAAGCCCTCAAATGGCCTAAGTAACTCGATTTCAAAGCTATCTAAGGTTTAAAGCAACAGGCATTGAGAGATTTGGTTTTCCTAGCATTTCTGGCTCAAAATCTATCAAAAAATTTGCATTTTAAGTACAATACACATACACAAATATACACAAAAATACACATTGTTTTGTTGAAAGTGTATACACAAATGAGGGTATACACATGTTGAAAGTGTATACACATTTGAGGGTCAATGTGTATACACATACACATACACATAGGTACACAAACGGAAAACCCAATACCAAACAACAGTAGTCGGCAGCAATTTTCGGGCTCATTTTAATAGCTGTGACACCCTCCATTCAAACGATCACCCTTCATTCGTTTCTTAAGCTAGGATCCCGACTCGCATATGGTTTTGTAGCTGGTCCAATGGCCTTACATTTTCTGTACTCCCGTTTCCAGATCGTAGCTGGTTAACGAGATATTCGCCGGAAACTGCGAAATTTCCGCAAAATGCCACTCCGTTTTTTTTTTTCGAAAAATCTTTATAACTTTTTGTACAAAGGCCCTGCCAAGCTAATGTTTTAACAAAAGTTAGGCATGAGTTGGCCAAACAAAATGAGCGCCCTAAAGTGTGGGGTTTGGGGGGGGGTGTTTTGGCCTCTCAAAGGTGTTCGAAAAAAAATTTTTTTCTGCAAAGCTTAGTGGCTACCATACTGTTACATGCAGTTTTGTGTGCTGAGTTCGAAAATGCATTCAGTTTAGCTCGATTCGCTCCGGATCGGCAGAAATTGGCGTCCAAAGTTGAGACCATCCCTATTTCTTGACTGGCACTACTCGCTAGTATGACCATTAACCGCGGTGCAATGTAGTTTTTCTTATGTAGTTTTTGCTGCTGATTCCGAAAATAACTTTATTTTTGCTCTCAATCTGACTGCTCCTGAGCTACTTATGTAACTTTTATGCCCTGGTACTCAGACAATAAGTTATCTGTCAAGTATGGACGTAACGTGGTATCTATCTGGTGCAGTTTTTTCCGCTGATTAAGAATATCATCATATTTTTGCGCTACTACCACTCAGTCGCAAGTTATGTACCTCTGAAGTTTCATTAAGAAACATGCCATGAGAAGCCGTAATCCTGAAATAAATGTTCAGCATTCATGCATTTCTGAAGGGAACCTTTTGTCAGTCAATAGTGTACCCGACCTATTTTCACCCGCTGAGTTCAAAAATGACCTTTGTTTTTTTCTACTTCCGTTCAATTTTGAGATATTACTGATCAAACAAAATTTGCATTAATATTCATATACATATCTCCAAAATGAGTAACTATGGATTAAAACAAACGCATTTTCGAACTCAGCGGGTCAAATTAGGTCGGGTACATTATTGACTGACAAAAGATTCCCTTCAGAAATGCATGAATGCTGAACATTTATTTCAGGATTACAGCTTCTCATGGCATGTTTCTTAATGAAACTTCAGAGGTCCAAAACTTGCGACTAAGTGGCCGTAGCGCAAAAATATGATGATATTCTTAATCAGCGGAAAAAACTGCACCAGATAGATACCACGTTACGTCCATACTTGACAGATAACTTATTGTCTGAGTACCAGGGCATAAAAATTACATAAGATGCTCAGGAGCGGTCAAATTGAAAAACAGATGTCATTGTCGTAATCAGCGGCAAGAACTGCATAAGATGATATAAATTTAGATGGCTCTGTACCCTACATGCGACTGAATTGAGTCACCTTTCAAACGAGCATGTTATAGCAAGTGCAGCCGTTTTCTTCCCAAGTCATAAAAATGCCGATAACTTCAAAAACTAGGCACCGTAGCTACGATCTGGAAACGGGAGTACCAGAAAATGAAAGGCCATTGGACCAGCTACAAAACCATATGCAAGTCGGGATCCTAGCTTAAGAAACGAATGAAGGGTGATCGTTTGAATGGAGGGTGTCAGAGCTATTAAAATGAGCCCGAAAATTGCTGCCGACCCAAATTTGAGGGGGTGTAGCTCCGGTTCCAGGGGGTTGCTGGTGGCCGGGCATGCACCGTTGGTCTTCGACTGTGCTCTATTTTAATAGATATAAATATCAGCCAGATCCGTGAGATGTTTGTTTGTTTGTTTGTTTGTTTATGAGTTCCACTGTCCTTTCGGACAGCTCAGGACACCCCTCGCTCTTTTCAGAGCCCTTCAATGGGGTAGCCCTGTCTACAAACAACCCTCCCCTTTGCTGCCATTGGGTGCAACGGCAGCGCCGGTTCGGTTCCCATTTACCTACTGGCCATCACCGGCTTTCGGCGGTCTGGGTTCGGCTTTACGTCGACTACTTCCAGTCGCTTCGACCGGTTTCGAACCCACAAACAACCGCTCTCACGGATGCCGGGGCCGCCGTGACACACGGGATAGCGTAAACTATCCGTGGCCAAGACGCGACGCGATGGCCCTGCTTGCCCCCTCTCTTCGGCACCAAAGCTGACTTTCTCGCAAAATGCATCTTAACCTTTTGTGTGGAGGCGTTCCTGTATGGAGACCCGTAACTAGTTACCCAGTAAGTATACGCCAGTGATATTAATTTCTGTTAAAATAGACCCAATCGAAGACCAACGGTGCATGTCCGGCCACCAGCAACCCCCTTGAACCGGAGCTACAACCCCTCAAAGTTGGGTCGGCAGCAATTTTCGGGCTCATTTTAATAGCTCTGACACCCTCCATTCAAACGATCACACTTCATTCGTTTCTTAAGCTAGGATCCCGGCTCGCATCGCATATGGTTTTGTAGCTGTTCCAATGATGGCCTTTCATGTTCATACTCCCGTTTCCAAATCACAGCTGGTTAGCAATATATTCACCGAAAACTACGAAATTGCGCAAAATGCCACTCCGTTTTCTTCGAAAAATCTTTATAACCTTTTGTGCAAAGACCCTGTCAAGCTAATGTTTCAACAAAAGTTAGGCATGAGTTGGCCACACAAAATGAGCGCACTAAAGTGTGCTGTTTGGGGTGAGTGTTTTGTGCTCTCAAAGCTGTTCGAAAAAAATGTTTGCCGCAAAGATGGTTAGCATCCGATTCCATGCAGTTTTGTGTGCTGAGTTCAAAAATGCATTCAGTTTAGCTAGATTGGCTCTGGATCGGTAGAAATTTGCGTCCAAATTTGAGACCAACTCTATTTCTCGAGTGCCACTACTACTGATGTTTGTGCATGCATCTATACATTTACCATACACAAAAATATACATTTTTTCAATGTGTATACACATTCACATACACATACACATACACATTGAAAATCCCGATGCACATTACCATACACAAACAGCGCTCACAATGTGTATTTTTGTGTATGTGTATTTGATCAGCAAAAGTCGATAAAGTTTGGAGCAGAATCCTAAAATTTCGATGTTTTTCCTGCAGTAATAAACAGTAGATATTCTCATAAATGGCCTAAAGTAACTCAATTTCAAATCTATCCTTGTTTTCAAGCAGAGATTAGATTTTTCTAGCATTTGTGGCTCAAAATCTACGAAAAATTTGCATTTTCTGTACAATACACACACACAAATATACACAAAAATACACATTGTTTTGTTGAATGTGTATACACAAATTACCATACACATGTGACAGTAAATGTGTATACACATACACATACATACACATACACATTCGGAAAATTCAATACCAAACAAAAGTAGGCAGGCACTACTCCATACTGTTACATGCAGTTTTGTGTGCTGAGTTCGAAAATGCATTCAGTTTAGCTCGATTCGCTCCGGATCGGCAGAAATTGGCGTCCAAAGTTGAGACCATCCCTATTTCTTGACTGGCACTACTCGCTAGTATGACCATTAACCGCGGTGCAATGTAGTTTTTCTTATGTAGTTTTTGCTGCTGATTCCGAAAATAACTTTATTTTTGCTCTCAATCTGACTGCTCCTGAGCTACTTATGTAACTTTTATGCCCTGGTACTCAGACAATAAGTTATATGTCAAATATGGACGCAACGTGGTATCCATCTGGTGCAGTTTTTTCCGCTGATTCAGAATATCATCATATTTTTGCGCTACTACCACTCAGTCGCAAGTTATGTACCTCTGAAGTTTCATTAAGAAACATGCCATGAGAAGCCGTAATCCTGAAATAAATGTTCAGCATTCATGCATTTCTGAAGGGAACCTTTTGTCAGTCAATAGTGCACCCGACCTATTTTCACCCGCTGAGTTCAAAAATGACCCTTGGTTTTTTTCTACTTCCGTTCAATTTTGAGATATTACTGATCAAACAAAATTTGCATTAATATTCATATACATATCTCCAAAATGAGTAACTATGGATTAAAACAAACGCATTTTCGAACTCAGCGGGTCAAATTAGGTCGGGTACACTATTGACTGACAAAAGATTCCCTTCAGAAATGCATGAATGCTGAACATTTATTTCAGGATTACAGCTTCTCATGGCATGTTTCTTAATGAAACTTCAGAGGTCCAAAACTTGCGACTAAGTGGCCGTAGCGCAAAAATATGATGATATTCTTAATCAGCGGAAAAAACTGCACCAGATAGATACCACGTTACGTCCATACTTGACAGATAACTTATTGTCTGAGTACCAGGGCATAAAAATTACATAAGATGCTCAGGAGCGGTCAAATTGAAAAACAGATGTCATTTTCGTAATCAGCGGCAAGAACTGCATAAGATGATATAAATTTAGATGGCTCTGTACCCTACATGCGACTGAATTGAGTCACCTTTCAAACGAGCATGTTATAGCAAGTGCAGCCGTTTTCTTCCCAAGTCATAAAAATGCCGATAACTTCAAAACTAGGCACCGTAGCTACGATCTGGAAACGGGAGTACCAGAAAATGAAAGGCCATTGGACCAGCTACAAAACCATATGCAAGTCGGGATCCTAGCTTAAGAAACGAATGAAGGGTGATCGTTTGAATGGAGGGTGTCAGAGCTATTAAAATGAGCCCGAAAATTGCTGCCGACCCAAATTTGAGGGGGTGTAGCTCCGGTTCCAGGGGGTTGCTGGTGGCCGGGCATGCACCGTTGGTCTTCGACTGTGTTCTATTTTAATAGATATAAATATCAGCCAGATCCGTGAGATGGCCCTGCTTGCCCCCTCTCTTCGGCACCAAAGCTGACTTTCTCGCAAAATGCATCTTAATCTTTTGTGTGGAGGCGTTCCTGTATGGAGACCCGTAACTAGTTACCCAGTAAGTATACGCCAGTGATATTAATTTCTGTTAAAATAGACCCAATCGAAGACCAACGGTGCATGTCCGGCCACCAGCAACCCCCTTGAACCGGAGCTACAACCCCTCAAAGTTGGGTCGGCAGCAATTTTCGGGCTCATTTTAATAGCTCTGACACCCTCCATTCAAACGATCACACTTCATTCGTTTCTTAAGCTAGGATCCCGACTCGCATCGCATATGGTTTTGTAGCTGTTCCAATGATGGCCTTTCATGTTCATACTCCCGTTTCCAAATCACAGCTGGTTAGCAATATATTCACCGAAAACTACGAAATTGCGCAAAATGCCACTCCGTTTTTTTCGAAAAATCTTTATAACCTTTTGTGCAAAGACCCTGTCAAGCTAATGTTTCAACAAAAGTTAGGCATGAGTTGGCCAAACAAAATGAGCGCACTAAAGTGTGCTGTTTGGGATGAGTGTTTTGTGCTCTCAAAGCTGTTCGAAAAAAATGTTTGCCGCAAAGATGGTTAGCATCCGATTCCATGCAGTTTTGTGTGCTGAGTTCAAAAATGCATTCAGTTTAGCTAGATTGGCTCTGGATCGGTAGAAATTTGCGTCCAAATTTGAGACCAACCCTATTTCTCGAGTGCCACTACTACTGTTGTTTGTGCATGCATCTATACATTTACCATACACAAAAATATACATTTTTTTCAATGTATATACACATTCACATACACATACACATACACATTAAAAATCCCGATGCACATTACCATACACAAACAGCGCTCACAATGTGTATTTTTGTGTATGTGTATTTGATCAGCAAAAGTCGATAAAGTTTGGAGCAGAATCCTAAAATTTCGATGTTTTTCCTGCAGTAATAAACAGTAGATATTCTCATAAATGGCCTAAAGTAACTCAATTTCAAATCTATCCTTGTTTTCAAGCAGAGATTAGATTTTTCTAGCATTTGTGGCTCAAAATCTACGAAAAATTTGCATTTTCTGTACAATACACATACACAAATATACACAAAAATACACATTGTTTTGTTGAATGTGTATACACAAATTACCATACACATGTGACAGTAAATGTGTATACACATACGCATACATACACATACACATTCGGAAAATTCAATACCAAACAAAAGTAGGCAGGCACTACTCGCTAGCATGACAATAAACCACGGTACAAAGCAGTTTTTCTTATGTAGTTTTTGTTTTTGTAGTTTCTAAAAATAACAATTTTTCGCTCTACGTTGCCTAGTTTTGAAGCTATGCACATTTTTATGATTTGGAAAAAACTTGTTATAACATGCGCATTTGAAAGGTGACTCAATTCAGTCGAATAAAGGGTACAGAGCCATCAAATTTATATCACCTAATGCAGTTTTTGCCGATTATTACAAAAATGACATCTGTTTTTGCTCCTCTCACCGCTCCTGAGCTACTTGTGCAGTTTTTATGCCCTGGTAATCAGACAATAAGTTCTGTCAGATCTGGGCATAACGTGGTATCTATCTGGTGCAGTTTTCTCCGCTGATTCAGAATATCATCATATTTTTGCGCTACGGCCTCTCAGTCGCAAGCTATGGTCCTCTGAAGGCCTTTGTTTTTCTCTGTTGTTTTTCAATTTTGAGATGTTACTGTTAAAAGCAAATTTGCATTAATACTCATATATCTCAAAAAGGAGAAAATATAGATTAAAATAAGGGCCATTTTTTAACTCAGCGGGTCAAAATAGGTCGGGTACACTATTGACTGACAATAGGTTCCCTTCAGAAATGCACGAATGCTGAACATTTATTTCATTTCAGGATTACTGCTTGTCACAGCATGTTTCTTAATGAAACTTCAAAAGTCCATAACTTGCGACTGAGTGGCCTTAGCGCAAAAATATGATGATATGCTCAATCAGCGGAGAAAACTACAGCAGATAGTTACCACGTTATGCCCGTATTTGAAAGATAACTTTGTGTCTTAGTACTGGGGCATAAGCACTATACAAGTAGCTCAGGAGCGGTCACACTAAAAAACAGATGTCATTTTCGTAATCAGCGGCAAAAACTGTATTAGGTGATATAAATTTGATGGCTCTGTACCCTACATTCGACTGAATTGAGTCACCTTTCAAACAAGCATCATGTTTATAACAAGTGCAGCCATTTTCTTCCAAATCATAAAAATGCCCATATCTTCAAAACTAGGCAACGTAGAGCGAAAATATTGTTATTTTCAGAATAAGCAGCAAAGACAACATAAGAAAAACTGCTTATGCCGCGGTTTATGGACATGCTAGCGAGCAGGGATGGATATTTTTCCGAAAAAACCTCGGCGTGTTTTTTCCCAGTTTTTTCCCAAAATCAAAATATTTGGATGCATATACATATATGTTTCCCAAAAAAGAAACATGTTCATGTTTTAAAACATAAAACATACATGTATGTTTCCGACAGTAGGTAAGGGTACCAGAAATCTTCTGAGATTATTTGAACCTTTAACTAAGTTGTGCTTTGCTTGCTAATGTTTAAAAAAGAGGCTAAGTTTTGAGAGGAAAGGAAACGTGCGACAAATCCTTGAATTTTGCCGGCACAGCTGGTGTAGTGGCTTACACTGTGCGCGATGTCCTGCGCTTATCCTCTCGGCGCAGCAAGTTTCTTGCCACAGAGAGTTGGTCGTCGGCATAAAGCTCCACCCAGGCCACCGAAAGCTGGTGACAGCGAGTAGGTAAAATGGGAACCGACTGGATCTGCGTTGCACTGAACCCGCTCCACAAAGCATGCCGCCTTGGAGAAGATCTCTGATGTCAGAAGCTGTCTGAGAAACCAACTATGCTGTGAGCCCTCTGACATACGGGGCACCGGCGGCCGTCGGGAGCTGTCAGAATCATGGCATCGACACCCCGGCGCCCTCCTGATGACCGGCACCCAGCAGCATGGCTAGGAGTGGCTGGAAGTGAAAGAAGGGCTACGTCCAAGATGACGAATCACGGGGTGGCGAAATGGACCTCGAGTCTGATCGCAGGCCGTAAGCCCCCGCACATCGGATCGGATCAGATCCTTGAATTTAGAGTTTCTACGGTTTTTGGTGACATCAGTTGTGTTGTATACTCAGGATATCTGTTTGTGCTTCCACTGTATGTTTATTATCTTTGAATGCTACTGGACTTGCGCTGGAAATGAACATTTGACCAATTTTTTGTAATAACTTTAAGAAAGCGCACATCTCTTGCCTTTTGAAAACATATATACTGTAGTGCAATTCTTTGATAGCAGAAATTTATCATCAAGCCTCAAGTATGTCTCAAAGACCTTGATTATAAAGTTCGACACCTACGCAGCATACTGTAGAGCCAAAAAAGCTGTTCAGTGGAATTTCTTATTGTTTCTGAGATTACGCATTACGCATGCGCAAAATACGCATTAGTTTTTGCAATGCGTATACGCAAACTCATACGCATTTGTAATTGGAATGCGTATACGCATACGCATTTGAAAAATTCGGCATTAAACAAAACAACACTAGTAGTGCCACTCAAGAAATACTGTTGGTCTCAACTTTCGATGCAAATTTCTCAACATCCAGAGCGAATCTAGCTAAGCCGAATGCACTTTCGCAGCAGCAAGAGCAGTTTGCTTTTTCAAATTTTCAGATTTTCTTTCATAACTATAAATATCTATATCGATATCGGTCGATATTGAGCTGAAAATATCAATATCGTCGAATTTTGATATCGTCGGAACACTACTTTTAAGGCTTACACGCCCAACCAGGTCACACCCGGGCCAGCCGCCCGCAGCTTACTACTTTCGCGCAATGCGGAAACGCATGCAACAGCAAGCGAAACTTAATGAACTTTCTGCGCAAACGTACATCATACGTGCTCTCCTCTGCCCTAATTTCCACCGTGTAAGTTCTGCCGAGCTGATAAGGCTGAGGCTTTTTAAGTTGTGTACCATAAGCTCCACCGCTTTTCCTATGGTTGCTGAAAAACAGGTTGTGGCCTATACGCGCTGAGAAAAAGGCTTCAATAGTTTTCGGAATGTTGTGATGGAGGCCAATCCAAACTCTAGAAAACGGAGAGAATTGCTTGCAGAAACTGCTCAGTTGTTGGCTACCTGATGGCTGAATCATAAACTGGGGACAAGGTTGGATCAGCGAATAATTTGAATTTCACTTGCAATACGTCTCCTTTAGTGAGCGGTGCGTCCGTCAAATTCAAGTCCACTTCTGTCACCGCAGTACTGCCGTTTTCTCCAATCTAAACCACATCTTTCACACAAATAGAGTCTAAATTGTAGTACAGGAGTGTAGGAAAATGGCTAGTCCGAGCATTTCTGTTCCATTTAGCCAGTGGTTCCACTTACCGGAGATTTGCACTTAGTATCCCACCCCACTTAATATCCCACTGGGATATTACATGGACCCTTATTCCGGTTTATATCCCATGGGTTATTACTTGGCGGCAATGTTTATGCCAAATTTGTAATAATTTTCTTTACACATGCATACTGTATGTATGATAAAACATTGTTCCGGTTAATATCCCATGCCGTTTCTAGTTAATATCCCATGGCTTTGTCCAGTTAATATCCCTGGGATATTAACTGGCGGCAATGTTTTCACTGAGAAACGTGATTTTCCTTGTTATATCCCCTGGGATACTAAGTGGAAAACTCCGGTGCGAGGTTTGACTGTAACTACCCAATAAATACCCATACCCGGTATCATACGTGTAACAGGTCATCAGCCGAAGGGGGAGGGGGGTTGCGGTTGGGGGTCTGGCGCCGGCCGGGGGGTCTGAGCCAAAATTTTAGAAAAAATCGCAATTTTTGGGCTAAACACCGTCAAAATCGCTAATTTGGGCTGAAATACAGCTGAAAAGTGCTGTTTCACAGGCGATTTTGGCAATTTTTTATTTTTGTGTCAGAAATTGCAAAAAAATCGCAAAAATTTGCTCAAAAAATTACTTGTCAGGAAAATCGGAGGGGCGGTCGGAAAAATCGTCTCGGCGGGGGGGGGGTCCCCATCCGCGGGGGTCTAGACTAAGTCGGGTGGGGGGCAGACCCCCAGATCCCCCTGTTACATGTATGCCCGGTATACCGATTACATTGGGTGGGAATACAGAGGTGTTTGGAAATTGGTATTTTTTATCAGGTTTACTGCAATCAGGATTGCTACTGGAGAATGCTGCATTGGGCACCCGGGTACACTAACCACCACTTAGCATTTTCCGCAACAAAAATAAGATCCAGATAGTGTACCCGGTACACTAACTGGCACTTAGCCAAATCATGTTAAATCATGTACCTGTTTCAGTCCAAAAATACCTAAGATCAGGTAGGTACGGTTCGAAAGTACCCGATCAGGTATCAGGTAGGTATCAGATAGGTATCAGGTAGGTATCAGGTAGGTATCAGGTAGGTATCAGGTGGGTATCAGGTGGGTATTGCCGCACACGTCAGGGTGCACCACCACCAATACAAGCCAATTATTCTGTGCATATGTACTTACAGTATAGATACTTCTGATTCGTATCTGTCAATGGACTGGATAGAAAACGAAAGTTAGGTAGTGCTGCAGAAATTAGCTGGCCCCCCCTCCTTGGAAAACGTCACTTTGGTGTGCGTCGCCGAACACTTATCAAAAACTTTTTCTTGCACTCTGTACCTTAGACAAAGACTTGACAACAGTAGCAGCTTCATGTGCCGGATGTTCAGTCATGAGTCTTCCGTTCGGAAGGAGGTTGCACTTGCTTTTAGCCACTGACTGGCTAGCAGTCTCTTGATTCACATAGCAGACGTCGTTTACAAAGACTTGGGCATTTTCTAGAGCCTTGCACTGGCTTTCCAAACTATGCGCGCACTGACAGCAAAGAAGAGACAGCAGTACGAGAAACATGTAGACAAGCATATGCATAGGCGCATTAAGAGTTATTGACTAACAAGCGTGTGTTAGCACTTTAAAGTTATATAATGCTGTGCGTGGTAACGGTGACTTAGCAACTGTCTATCCAATTCAACAGACCATGTTTTAGAGTCCGGGGGCCCGGATTAATAGGCATAGAACATAGCACATGCAGGGTTGTATATTTTTCCGAAAAAAACCTCCTGGTGAAATGCGTTTTTGAAGGCTAATTTCTCAAAATTCCCCTATGAGACAAAAGTGACATCATCATTGGCCGAACCCCCCCTCCCCTTGTCATCGATTGCCAGTATTTGGCAAACCCCCTCCCCCTAACCGATGACGCCATTTTTGCGCATCCCCTGCCTTCTTCGGTAATCACGGCTCTGTTTTCGCTTTTCTCTTTTTGTCTTCGCCTTGCCTCAACAGCATAAAATTGACCG
Organism: Sabatieria punctata; assembly: GCA_030248155.1. Classification (NCBI taxonomy): domain Eukaryota; kingdom Metazoa; phylum Nematoda; class Chromadorea; order Araeolaimida; family Comesomatidae; genus Sabatieria; species Sabatieria punctata. The sequence goes on from JASANB010002293.1 coordinate 152,575, forward strand.
AAATTAACAGGTTCAGTAGTTCGAAGGAATGGTTGGGCTTCTGTCCGACTAGGACGAGAAACTTTGAAAAATTAGCCTTAATAGGCATACCGGAGATTTCCGCTTATAAGACCACCATAGTTATAAGACCATGGTCTTCAAATAGGTGGTCAGAAAACTTGGTTCATAGACACCCATTTTCCAGTTAAAAGACCATGGTCTCAGTTTAATTGACCGATTTTAGCACACAATTAACTGTTTTTACAGTGAACAAAAGCTGTCCATCGTGAGAAAACAAAGCCGAGAGTGCATAATATGTATAGCTAAAACATGATTCAGATTTTTGTTTTGAACGCAATACAGTACCTGCTATGCTTCAACAACACAACCTTTCTTTTTGTAATTTCAAGTAAAGTTTTTCAAATCAAGCGTAAACTGGTCAGGCATGTCTGGAACAGCCATGTAACGTGAAAACAAATTCAACTATTCGCCTAAAATCCTTTTTTGCAGTGAAATAACATTTTCCAGTTATAAGACCATGGTCTTCAAAAGGGCACCAAAAAGTGACCCTAAATTTGGGCATTATCCAGTTATAAGACCAGGTCTTATCCACTTCGAAAAGACCTTACGGCTATAGCCGTAGTTTCGAAAAACGTGACTCGGTTTCAGGTAAATGTGATTCGGTTTCAGGTAAATGTGATTCGGTTTCAGGTAAATGTCATTCGGTTTCAGGTAAATGTCACCGGTTCGTCCAACCCCCTAGGTTGGTTCGTCAAATGCTGTTCCGAATCTTTGGTCACATTTTGAAAAACCGAACCCTACCCGTGCCTAGTCCGCCGAACCTTTAATTTTTGCGCCCGAAACTATCCCAAAAATTCCGAAGCCAAATTGGAATCATTGTACCGAACCCGTTTTTGCAACAATCCCGAACCCGCAACAATCCCGAATCTAGGTAAAGCCGAACCTATGTTTGCATCTGAATCTTTATTCTAGACACCCGAATCTTTATTGAAGACACCCGAATTTTTATTGAGTTGAGCTCCGGCTCAAACACCACCATCAGCACAGACTAGTGCCCTGCACTCAGGGAATGTGCAAGGCACACGTACAGAGGAAGGAGACTAATTTCATGTGTTTTCGCTGTCAGATCCGGCTGTGCCTGGGGTTTTGCGATTGGTCTTTTCACACTAATGTTGAGTTTTTCTTCGACGATCCCACGTGTAGAGGTTGTGTTAGTTCTTTCGCTAAGGCGCGCGCTATCAACAAAACTGTGTAGCTCTGCCAAGTGCTGGCATTAGTTTGGCTTGTACGGATTCTGTATTGCTATTATCTGTGTTCATTCAATTGTTTTTTGATTGACGTCTTTGCTGTTTTTGTTTAGTTGATTGCAACACATGAATCATAAAAGCTGCATAGCATACATTGTATCACTGCACCAGTGTTCACAAAGTGCATAGTATGGCCGAACACAGGCAGAACTTTCTGATACGCAGCTAAATCCAGTAATAATACCTGCAAAATAAACAGCAAATTCAATTGTGCATAGTGCGCAAACTTTTCAGAGAACATTCTGAGAACAAATGGATCAATTCTGGTAATGGTTCGGGTCATACCAAACGAAGGTTCGGGACATACAAAACAAAGGTTCGGGTCATACAAAACGAAGGTTCGGGTGACCTCCAAATCTGGGTTCGGGGTGACCACCACACATGACTAAAACGAACACAATTTTGGTTCGGAAAAAACGCCTCAGATTCTGTTGAAAGATTCTGCAAAATGTAACATTCGGTTTTTTAAAATCCGAACCTTTGAAAGATTCAGGCAAAAAAAAACTCTGCCCTAAAAATCAGAAACCGAACCCGTTTTTGCGTTCGGAATAAAAAACGTGACTCGGTTTCAGGTAAATGTGATTCGGTTTCAGGTAAATGTGATTCGGTTTCAGGTAAATGTGATCCGGTTTCAGGTAAATGTCGCGGGTTCGGGAATTTTGGTCTTTTCGAAGTGGTTAGAAGTGGAAAACTCCGCTACTTTCATCATAATTTTCTATACAAATTCTTCCTAAACAAATTTTGAGCGGTAGCGGGCAGCCTGAAGAGTTCAGTCAGCTACTACGAATTTTTATAGTAGCGATTACAGTAGGAACAAACTGACTCAGAGATAAATATCTTTTATTGTAAATGTCTTTTGGTTATGGAATTTAGCGTTTCCTTCCAGGTAGCTGTTATTCAACAAGTACATGTATTTAGAGCGCTATTCGTCATAACCGTGCTTGCTGTAGTCGTTAGAGACATTTTTTGGCTTTTTTAATATATATGTATTCATTATGTTTTATATATTATGTACAGTGGCGGCCAAAAGTTTGGACGCACCCCCAAAATTTTCAGTTTTCTGTTAATAACACTTGTTCTGTTTGCAGCTTGCGGATGAAGTTGCGTGCTATGTTTGTGCATAGTACCCCTACATAACCTGAAACCATATGGTGTTCAGTCCCCCTCATGTTGCTGTAGCATGAATCAATTTTCGAAGGACCCCAGAAAAATGGGTGGACAAAAGTTTGGACGCACCTATGATTATCTTGATTTTTTGCTTTCCAGATGTTTTGTAGGGAACCTAGCGGCCGTTAATATGTGTAGCTGCTATTTAGTCTTCTTTTTATTGCAATTTAGCGGCAGTTTGGAGGATGGCTCAGTCCAACCAACTTATTCAACTAAAGAGGGTTCTCGTCGTTGCGCTGAGACAGAGTGGTCTCTCTAATCCATACATGTAACAGGGGGGGGTCTGGGGGGGTCTGGCCCCCACCCGAAATAGGCCAGACCCCCCCCCGGATGGGGACCCCCCCCCCCCCCCCCCCCCCGAGACGATTTCACCGACCCCCCCCTCCGATTTTTCTGGCAAGTAAATTTTCGAGCAAATTTTTGCAATTTTTTACAATTTCACACACAAAAATTGCCAAAATCGCCTGCAAAACAGCACTTTTTAGCTGTATTTCAGCCCAAATTAGCGATTTTTGGCAATTTTTAGCCGAAAAATTGCGATTTTTTCGATTTTCGAGCGTTTTTTTAGTGCCCACCCCCTCCCCCAAAATTTTGGCTCAGACCCCCCCCCCCCAACCCCGGCCGGCGCCAGACCCCCCCCCAACCCCCCCTCCCCCCCATCGGCGGATGACCTGTTACATGTATGCTCTAATCTCAGATAGCCAGACAAGTCGGGTGTTCTGGAAATAGGTGTTCATTCTGCCTTAGTCCTCCTCTCTGAAACCGGTTCAAACGTCAATCGGAAACGGACCAGTCAACCGAAATCGCATACAACATGGCAGGAATGGGTCCTTGTGACGAGATGTCTAGTTGATCGGCATAAGACTGCTCATAAGGTAACAGAGCAAATCGAGGCTGCCTGTGGTCAAAGCATCTCTGCATGAACCCCACACCGAATTCTACTGCGAAAAGGGTTGAGTTGTTGCATCGCAAGGAAAAAAACACCTATCAACTTTTGTGACCGCAAAAACGGTTCCTGTGGGCAAAGGCCCACTTACATTGAACCATTGTAGATTGGTTCCAAGGTTTTCTGGAGGGACGAAAAGAAGTGGAATCGGTGCGGAAGCGATGGCCGGCTAATATGTCAAGCCGTTTGCGGGCGAGGAATTCCGACCAGACTGTGCAGAGCATTGTAAAGTGAGGAGGCGGTAGCATTATGATGTGGACTTCTTTCCCAATGAATGGCCCAGGGCCCATTTGTTGTATCCATAGGATCATGGCTAAAACCGTCTACACCAACATGTAGGTAGACATCATGCTCTCATATGTAGAACAGAACCTCGGGCTGAATTGGCTGTTTCAACAGGATAATGACCCCGAACACACGGCGAGGTCAGTCAAACAGTGGTTCGCTAACTACAAAGTCGCAGTTTTGGACCGGCCTGCTCAGTCACCTGACCTGAATCCAATCGAAAATTTGTGGAGATATGTCCAGAGAGACGTTATCAGTAAAGCACCCCTAGATCTGTCCGATCTGGAAACTGCCATCACCGAATTTTGGCTTTGTAATCCCCAGTCTGTGTGCCAGAAACTAGTCAACTCTAAGCCCAAGCGCTGTGCAGTTGTGGTCAAGTCTTGTGGCTTCCTAACAAAGTGTTTGTCGCCTAAATACATGTTTCATTCTTGCTTGTTCTTTATTGTTGCAGGTTGCTCCGTTTTTTTTAAAAATCAGTTGGTGCGTCCAAACTTTTGTCCACCCATTTTTCTGGGGTCTTTGGAAAATGGACTCATACTACAGCAACGTGTGGGGGACCGAAGACCATATGGTTTCAAGTTATGCAGGACTACTATACACAAACTTAGCACACAACTTCATCCGCAAACTGCAAACAGAACAGGTGTTATTAACGGAAAACTGAAAATTTTGGGGGTGCGTCCAAACTTTTGGCCGCCACTGTATAATATTATCCATTAATTAGAATGCGCTGAAACGCGGAGCTTATTGAAATTTTGGACCCCCACCTGGCAGTCAAACCGCAAGGCAAACCCCTACTTGACGGATTATGTGCAGTTTGTTTTACAGTACAGTATACCTTAGCAAACTGGTTAACAACGGTAGCAACTTGATCGGCGGGGTGTTCGGTCATCAGTCGTCCTTTCGGTAGCAGATTGCACTTTGTTTTAGCCGCCGACTGACTGGCTGCTGCTTGATTCACATAACAGAGGTCTTTGTTCAGGAAGTGAGAGTATGTCAGCGCATTGCACTGACTTTCAAAACTATTCGCGCATTCTGAGTGACCGGTAAACGATAGTATAAGTAAGCAGTGGGGAAAGATACGAGTACACATGAGCATCGACATTCATGTACAGGTTAACAGTCAGCATACGTTCCTTCACACGAGTTTGTACTAGTTTTGCCGCTACTAACTCTATGACAATACTGGGTCTAGCAGTCGCTGTAGGCTGAATTTACGAGCCTAGCTAAATGATCGAACTTCGAAAGGCATTGCTTATAGCAACGGCTGAGCAGCTACCAGCGGTTGGTTTGTGACGAGAACAAATCAATTATGTACGATTAAGCACCATTAAGCTAGAACCAATTTAATTACAAATGCGTATGAGTTTGTGCAGGGTGTGCCAAAAAAAACAACCTACCAGATTTTTCGCTGTGGCAACCGCAAATCTCAACCGATTTGAATGAATCCTTTTTTAAATGAAAGATAAATATATCCTAAAAAGACTGCTTAAATTTTCATCAATGTACTCTGCTTAGGGGCCGTCCATAAACTGTTTGTTTTTTGTCCTCTGTTTTTTATGTATTGTACTAACATAGGTGTGCACATTGAAGGGCCTTCGGGCAAGTGTTTTACACCTGTCTGTTTTACAGATAAAATTTCAAAACAAAACAAACGACGTCGTTCCAAAATCCCGATTTTTCGGACCCCCCTCCCCCCAAAATCGCCTTGCGTCGTTTCTGGGGACCCCCTGCCCCCTAGGCGACGTCGTTCTCCGTTAACCCCCCCCCCGGTAAAGGTACAGTACATGCAGTACTGTTATTTTTTCCTGTTGCCATACTGTACAATGAATTGAATAGATCCCTTCAGCCACTCTAGGAAGCTTTTCTGAATGTAGAAATCTTAGACAGAATGTACATAAATCGAAAATAATACATTCAAAGTTCCCGAAAATTCCGAAAAAAGCGACGTCGTTCTTTGCTACCCCCTCCCCCTCCTGGTGCGTCGTCTATCGTCGCATTTCAGCCGACGCCCCCTCCCCCCTCTGGAACGACGTCGTTTATGGACGGCCCCTTAGTTCCTGAGATATTGGCTCTCAAAATCAAAACAGGGATTTTGGCAGTGAACAAGAGGATTTTTTTATTATTCTGCACTTCGTAATAAAACGGATTCCTGTTGCTGCTAAGGGCTCTTGGAGGCTTTACAGGTGACACAGAAACTCGGTTTACTTCAACACTAAATACCATTAGCCCCAGCAGTAGGATCTGCTTTATTATGAAATGCAACGGAATCGCTCTTGTTCTTTGCCAAAATCTGTTTCAACTTAGAAGGCAAATATCTCAAGAACTAAACTGTGAATCTCAATAAAAATTGCACCAATCTTTGAGAATTTATCAGTCTTTCATTCAAAAAAGGAGTCATTTATCTAATGCTTTGAACTTTATTTTTGTCGCCCAAGCCCCAAGACATGTTAGTAAAGAAATCATGCAGGAAGAGTGTTAGTGGGCAACAGGATGCACAATGTCTATCTAAGAAGAACGGTGCACCCTTTACAGAAACAAGAGGAAGCCAGGAAAATCATTTTTTAAGTTTCTCTGTAAAAATCGTCAAATTTCTAGATTCTACAATATCATTGGGTAGAGCATTCCAGATTCGTATCACACTCATCTAGAAAATGTGCTTTCCACAATCCAATTTTTTCCCAAAGAAGGAAGAGAGAGAGTTTCTGAGAATAGCCCCGAGTAGCAAAAAGAATAGGTCTGTGGAAAAAGTCATCAAAAGACAAATCAATCAAGCCATGGACTATTCTGTAAAAGCTAATTGCAAATCAACCACGAGCCTGAGTCAAGAGTTAGCGCCTTAAGAGTCGTTCTCTGGTCAGATCGCGTTTTGGTCCTTTGCCCTATTCAGACCCAAAATTGAAACTTTGAGCTAGAGAGCTGTAAGTTGGTACACTAATAGATACTTATGAGTTATCTTTAAGCTGCAAAGGATTAATGGATCTGACGCTCCTGTCCTGAGATATAGCCTTCCGAAAATTGGTCTGCTTAACTATGGGACCAAAATTTCAAACTCGAATTTCTCGCTTCATACTCGGAATTCGGACCTAAAAATTGGGGGTTTTAGAGTACTTTTAGACTGCTTTAAGAAACTTTCGTCAAATTTTCGTTTTCAGAAAAAAAAATTTTTTTCGCCCCCTTTGCGCCCCCCTAGCTCGTCTGGAACCCCCCCAACCGAGTTTTTTTATTTCAGAAAAATGTTGCGCTATCAATTACGTACCGTTTGGTGTGAAGCATTGTTTGCTCAGACCCGAAAAACGTGAGAAAATTGAGATCAAACATGTCCCAGTCGCAAAATTTTCGCACTTTTCTCAGGTAAAATACAGGGTGTCTCAAAAAAAATGATCACATTTCTTTTTACTGCCATTTCCGCAAATGTTGACCAAATAGGCTGAAATTTGGACTATAGGTGTCAAAATTCGGGGAATTTTATGTGTTAAAGTTTGGTGCACTAGGCTTGACTCATTCCCGAGAAATTTCAAAAAAAGTGAAATTTGTTAAATCAATAGTGAAAGCCGGTCACCGAAAAAATGATCACATTTCTTTTCACTGCCATTTCCGTAAATTTTGACCAAATAGGCTGAAATTTGGATTATAGGTGCCAAAATTCGGGGAATTTTATGTGTTAAAGTTTGGTGCAGTAGGCTTGACTAATTCTCGAGAAATTTAAAAAAAAGTGAAATTTGGTAATTTCAATAGCGAAAGCCGGTCACCGAAAAAACGTTACATTACATTATCGCCTAAACTCTAACGATAGCGTTGGAGTTCATGCGTCAACTTTTTACACACGAATTACCCTGAACTTCTGCGTTTACACTCCAAATTTAATCCAATTCCGACAAAAATTAGAAAAGATACAGGAAAAGGAAAATGTTTACATTTTTCGGTGACCGGCTTTCACTATTGATTTAACAAATTTCACTTTTTTTGAAATTTCTCGGGATTGAGTCAAGCCTAGTGCACCAAACTTTAACACATAAAATTCCCCGAATTTTGACACCTATAGTCCAAATTTCAGCCTATTTGGTCAACATTTGCGGAAATCGCAGTAAAAAGAAATGTGATCATTTTTTCGGTGACCGGCTTTCACTATTGATTTAACAAATTTCACTTTTTTTGAAATTTCTCGGGAATGAGTCAAGCCTAGTGCACCAAACTTTAACACATAAAATTCCCTGAATTTTGACACCTATGGACCAAATTTCAGCCTATTTGGTCAACATTTGCGGAAATGGCAGTAAAAAGAAATGTGATCATTTTTTTTGAGACACCCTGTATTTCCAAGTCCGGTTTTCCACCCACTAGTACGAATTCGGACTTAAAGATTGGGAGTCTTAGAGTAATTTTCTCACGCTCCACTAGTCTGGGCCAGGGTTGTATATTTTTCCGAAAAAAACCTCGGCCTGTTTTTTTCCGGTTTTTTTCCGGTTTTTTTCCTAAATCGCGGAAAAAACTCCAGCCCAAGTTCTGAGTATCCTAGGCTGGTTTTATGATTCCTAACGCTTTCTAGCGCCTTCCTCAGTCTTGTTACGTAGACCAGAAATACACGTGTTACACTGATATAAATCACGAAACAGGCATGAAACAGTGCCTGAGAGGTTCCATAAATAACGCTATATGCAAATTTTCTTACAGCAGTTTGCATTTTTGTTTTTTCATGCCAAATTTGGTCTTTTTTGCTGTTTTTCTAACAGTTTTGAGTCAGTATGGCCTATTATACATAGCAAAAGTCCATTTTTTAAACGAAAAATGACGTAAATTAGCTATTTTTAGCTTGAGTTTTTTTCCGCGATTTATGTTTTTTTCCGACCCTTAGGAAAAAAACCGGTTTTTTTCCGGAAAAAAACAGTTTTTTTCCGGTGTTTTTTTCCCACCTCACATCCCTGGTCTGGGCAAACAATGCTTTACACAAAACTGTAGGCAATTGATAGCGCAAAATTTTTCTGAAATAAAAAAACGGGGTTGGGGGTTCCAGACGAGCTAGGGGGCGCAAAGGGGGCGAAAAAAATTTTTTCTGAAAACGAAAATTTGACAAAAGTTTCTTAAAGCAGTCTAAAAGTACTCTAAAACCCCCAATTTTTAGGTCCGAATTCCGAGAATGAAGCGAGAAATTGGAGTTTGAAATTTTGGTCCCATAGTTAACCGGACCGATTTTCGGAAGGCTATATCTGAGGACAGGAGCGTCAGATCCACTAATCCTTTGCAGCTGAAAGATAACTCATAAGTATGTATTAGTGTGCCAACTTACAGCTCTCTAGCTCAAACTTTCAATTTTGGGGTCTGAATACTGAAACTCGATCGGTTCAGAGAACGACTCTTAAGAGCCGGTCTCTGACTTGATTGACCCTTGTGCCCTACCTATCCCATACTTAAAGTTGGATTTTTTTTTAATTTCACCGATTTAGCCCAAACTTGGTGTGTTAATAGGACCCAATGAGTTATCCTTGAGTCCAGAAGGATAACTTGATTCGACGCTCCAACTTGAAGTTATACGCTCCCAAAATTTGAGCCGCTTAACTATGGGACCGAAAATTTGGACGCCATTTTCTCGCGTGTAAATAGGAGTTGCGATCTAATATTTTGGGGTTTTCCTACACATTTATGAGTCGATCATGTCAGAGACCCGCTCTTAAGACGTTCAAAGTAAGCGCCTTGCAGGTGTGCAAATGCAGAAAGCCACAGTGTAAAAATCCGGTGCACACCCTCTCAAGTACTGTAATTTTAATAGTGAAATTTTATTTTAATTTAATATTAATATAATAGAACGAGCCGGTTTTAATTTTAATTTAATATTAATATAATAGTCTCCTGTCAATTTTAATTTAGATTTAATATTAATACTATTAAATAACAATTTTAATAGTATTTTAATAGCATTTTAATAGTATATTCTAAAATGCAGTCGAAAAGTTTTGGTCACACTTCAGCGAACTGGCAAAACGACATCTTTTGCTTGAAGTTGTTAGTGTTAGTTGAAAATTTAATCAGAGATCCAACTTAGAAGCATTTTTCTGTGAAAATTTATAACCATTTTTTAAATGACTTTGTCTGAACCTGGTTTTAAATTGCATTCGAACACAAGTAGATTTAGAAGAAACTATTGATGCATAGTAAAGAGAAATTTTTTGAAAGGAAAGACTGTTACATAGGTGACTACGGTAGATTCAGGTCCTTTTGTCGTTCATGCCTATTAGTGAGTTCCACTATTTCCAAGTGAAAACACGTCGAGATTCAGAGGGCAGTCAGAAATCTTCAATTTTCATCATTTTCTGAGGTAAAATTATGCAACTCCTTCATTGTCAAACATGGTTTAACTATTAAAATGCTATTAAAATACTATTAAAAATAAATTTTAATATTCAGTCCCTGTGTGTATTTTTAATTTAATTTAATATAATAGTAGGGTGTCTATTTTAATAATAATATAGATTTAATACTATTAAAATGGCACTATTAATAATAGTTTCATTTTAATATTAATATATTTAAATAACAGTACTCTCAAGCACTTATACAGGGTGCGTCAAAAAAAACAACCCAGCAGATTTTTTGCTGTAGCAACCGCAAATCTCACCCGATTTGAATGAATCCTGCTTTAAATGAAAGATAAATAAATTCTTGAACGACTGGTGTAGCTTTTTTTAAGATGCGTTGCTTGGTTCCTGAGATAATTGCTTTAAAAATCAAAACAGAAATTTTGGCAGTGAACAACAGAGATTAAAACAACCCAGCAGATTTTTTACTGTAGCAGCCGCAAATCTCAACCGATTTCAGTGAGTCCTATTTTATATGAAAGATAAATTAATTCTTGAAAGATTTGTGAAGCTTTTATTAATATACGATGCTTAGTTCCTGAGATATCTGCACTCAAAGACAAAACAGATTTTGGCAATGAACAAGAGCGATTTTTATTATTCTGTTTCACTTCATAATAAATCCGATTCTTACTGCTCAGGGCTAACGTAACGAGGTTTTTCTGGTGCCACACATGCTTGGTTACTTCATTTGTAAAAGTCTTGTTGCCCCTCAGCGGTAGGTATCCGTTTTGTTGTGAAGTGCAACGGAATCGCTCTTGTTCACTGCCAAAATATCTGTTTTGAGTTTGAAGGAACATATCTCAGGAACTAAGCATCGTATCTTAACCGGTTGGCACAGACCACTCCTGTGCATGTCTAGAAAAACCCAGAGTCTAGTCCACGGCAGATGTCCTTCTCCTTACGTCTATTCAAGATATGCGGGCACACCTTAGACATCGTGAAATTTCATTTTTTTGGTCAATGTCAGAGCGACCAGGAGAGAGCGCAGAGCGATGCCTTTGCAAAACAATAGACACAGATGGGGTATCTCTCAGAATAACAGTGCGGAATCGTGATTGCATGTGAAATAAAATATCGTGAAATTCCATGTCCTTAAGACATAACGCAGACATAAGGGAGGAAAACGAAGACATAACGAAGACATAACGCAGACAAAAGGTGTCATGCAAAGATTGCAAAAGCACACAATTTGAGGCGTTACACAAAGTAACAATGTGTAACCTTATTTATGCAAGCTGACCTAACAGTGTTACACTTCAGTCAGTTGCTGGGCACGATGACCGCCAACACCGGTCTGTCAATGTCTTTAATTGTTTGTGAATCAGACGTGGTAGAAATTTGTTGACAGGTGGTGGACAGATGTCAAAAATGGGTGCCATTTAAGACAGAGTACGGGCAACAGCTTGACCTTGCATTGTCGGCTAGCCGTCACTCAACGATCATCGGACAGCCGTCAAAACTGGAAGCCATTAAATGCAGTATAGGTGTTGGCTTGACCTTGCATTGTCCGCCGGCTAGGAGGCCGGTGCAGTCTCCAAGTTTCTTGCATTCCGAGCGCCGGCTCCTCGGCAACCCCCATTCCCGATTCCCCCTTTACCCGCCAACCAAAGGCGAGCAGGCATTTTCCACTTGCCGTTTATTCCTCACCCCCAATTCCCTGTTCCAGCTCCGGCCCCCAATTGGAAATGGGCCTTCCTGGCCGGCGCCTATTGGAAATGGGCCTTCCTGGCCGGCGCCTATTGGAAATGGGCTTTCCTGGCCGGCGCCCATTGGAAATGGGCTTTTGTGGCCTACGCCCATTGGAAATGGGCTTTCCTGGCCGGCGCCTATTGGAAATGGGCTTTCCTGGCCGGCGCCCATTGGAAATGGGCTTTTGTGGCCGCCGCCCATTGGACTCGATTTGAACATGCACTAAAAAGATTGGAGTGACTGTTGCTGCGAGCTGGACATTGGCCATGGTAGATTGTCGCATGGTCGATGTCTATAACAAAGGCATGGGGTGCGTGAGTGAATCGCTTCTTGTCTGTGCAGATGTTGGATAGCATTTTTCAGAGGGTTTGACCTGTCCGACCAGCGCATCCAAGCAACAGCGTACCACATAAAGTCACCCCGATGGTACATGCACATCCTGTTCCAGGTAAAGTGCCCATAGCAACTAAAGCGAGCCGTAGCTAGTTGTTTTTCCTATGGACAATGGACATCGTGTTTCTGAACGCGTACATCTTGTACATGGAGTCGCGCAACCCACCGCTCTCTGCGCATCTGAGGATGCGAGATTTCAGCATGATGGCCCTCACGGGCATTGTGCAAATGGCTACCTCGATCTCGGCGGGTCCTACGGCCAATGTCAGTCCCCAGTTCCCGACCAAAGCAATGCTGCAGGCCCTGCTGCCTCGAATTGCGCCCATTCTGCAGAAAGGCGCCAACCCTGATGGACCCTCAGACTATGAGATAAACGCCGTGCGTCTAAGTCTGTCTAAGGCGCATATCCCCTGCAGGATGACCAAACAGCATCGCTCCATCTGCCACCAGAATGAGTGTAAGACGGCGCTCACATGCTGGCTCTGCAAAAGACCGCTCTGCTTGGGTATGCCCTGTTGTCTAACGCCCTAATGTCTGCTGCAATTTCTACATTGTAAAGCTTTTAGGCACCTGCTGGGCCCGGTTCCATTCAATTCCCGGTGACTTTCCCTGGTGGGATGAGAGTCTCCACGCAAAACGCTACCGGTCTAAGGCACGCACACCCTCCTGCAAACCCATCCGCTGATTGATCTCTTCAACTTGGCTGTGGTTCTTTACCGAGCTTGCCTGGCTGTGTTCTGTACTGCTACCGGTTGTGACTTTTTGGCCACCTGGCCTGTCTCTCTTCTGTACTGCGATGACGGCTTGTGCTTTTTGGGTCAGTTGACTGTGTCTTTGCTGTGTTTTTGGCGATGTCGCCACCTTCTGTTTATGTTTTTTGTCTTAACCTTTGTCCTAAGAGCTTCGCTGTGGCAAAAAAGTGATAAGTGCTGCTTTACAACAGTGATCTGTGCAACTGTCGTCTGACCATTTGTGCTATTGTTGCTTCACTGTTTTACGCCTGTTCGATCTCAGTTATGCCCATACATGTAACAGGTCATCCCGCCGATGGGGGAGGGGGTTGGGGGTCTGGCGCCGGCCGGGGGGTCTGAGCCAAAATTTTGGGAGGGGGTAGGGCACTAAGAACGTTCAAAAATCGAAAAAATCGCTGTTTTTGGGCTAAAAATCGCCAAAAATCGCTTATTTGGGATGAAATACAGCTAAAAAGTGCTGTTTTGCAGGCGATTTTGGCAATTTTTGTCTGAAATTGTAAAAAATTGCAAAAATTTGCTCAAAAATTCACTTGCCAGAAAAATCGGAGGGGGGGTCGGCGAAATCGTCTCGGGGGAGGGGGTCCCCATCCGGGGGGTCTGGCCTAAGTCGGGTGGGGGGCAGACCCCCAGACCCCCCTGTTACATGTATGATTATGCCTGTCCTATCTCAGTAATTGATTTGTTAAGGGTTCGCTCTTGTTGCCACATGAATAAATCGCATATTGCAAATAAATCACTGTCTTGATCTTTCCGCAACCATCCATTTTCGAATCACAAGCTGTTTCTTTGTCTCTACATAAACACCGCTTTTCAACTCACTCGCAGTTTGTCTCGTCTTCCTGAACTTTTTTCTACACCTTCCTCTAAAACTGAAAACCAAAAACCTCTAAAACTCAATACTTCGTAATTTCTCAACCATGTCTCAACTATGTCTCAACTATGTCTTCGCCTATGTCTCAATTATGCCTCAACTATGTCTGTTTCGAGACATATGCAGTTCGGTATGTCTAAACCTACCATGTCTACGTTTTAGACATAAAACCCGATGTCCTTCTAGACATACTTTTTTTTCCCTAGACGTCAGATGTCTTGAATCCGGTATGTCGGGACCATAGGAGCAAAAGCTCCTAGGTCTGTGTCAACCGGTTAATAGGGCCTTCACTAGTCTTTCAAGAATTTATTCGTCTTTCATTTAAAGTAGGATTCATTCAAATCGGTTGGGATTTGCGGTTGCTACAGCAAAAACCCTGCTGGGTTGTTTTTTTGACACACCCTGTATATCTTTCTTTTTGTATGGGTTCCATACTGCATTAGCATATTCTAACTTTGGCCTAATATAGGTCACACCTGTGTCCACGGAAACGAAGGTAGAGTGATTGGATGTTTAGTTAGTTGTGTTGAATAAAGATATTTACTGAAACGGTCTAGACACTGAAAGAAATCAAAGAATTGGTCGACGATCAAAAAGAACTAGGGAAACAGCAGTAGGCTAGAGACCTGCACGGGCCGCCATTTTCACGGCCCGGCCTGTCCGGAAAACCCAATTTTTGCGGCCCGGGCCCGGCCCTTATGAAAATGCAATTTTTGTGGCTCGCCCGGCTGAAATCCTCTAAAAATCCTCTGTAGGGCGACCATGCCCGGCCCGTGCTGGTCTCTGCAGCAGGCTATCAGCAAAGATCTGAAGTCAAAGGTTCAACAGCTCACTAAGTAATGATCATAACAGATTTTAAATAGCCAACAAAGCGATTGCGAAAAAATACATATTTGAATTGAACCAATTCACTGTCGTCAGATACAGGACACATGACAGCAACACAGCACTTTTCTTTCACTAACAAGTTTAGAAATTGTAGAATAGGAGAAAATATGAAGAAAGAAAGCCTACGTAGGCTGCCAACAGTTCTAGCCATATACAAGCATGTAGGTAACAGGGGGTCTAGACTCGGGGGTTTGTCTCCCTACCGAATTTTGTCAGAACTCTACGTCGGGATGAGCGATGCCAAACAATTCCCTCCCTGCGATTCATTCAGCAAGTAATTTTTTGCAATACTGTTGAATTTCAGAGGCTAAAATACCACACTCAAATTCGCTGTAAAACAGCATGTTTCAGCTGTTATGAAACGCAATTAGCGCTATTTACAATTTTTAACCCAAATTTGTGAATTTTACTTATTTTTGATGATATTCTACTGCTCTTCTCCCAGCATTTTGGGATTAGACCTCCAGGCTGGGGGAAGACCCTAACCTAACTCAGTGGATGAAACGCTAAAAATGTGGCTCTATTAAGATCGTTTTGAACAGACTTAATCAAACTTTGTCAGCGCTGTGCTGTACTTAGACTTAGATACACACACTACACCCTATTCATCGGACAGTAGTTGTAAAAAGTCAATAAAATCGATGAGACTGCACTGTACGCCCAGAGAGAGCCTTTTAACAAGTATTTTAAGGCGAATTTTTAAAAAATTTCCGGTCTTTACAAGATCTTACACTTATCTGGGTCTATCAGTGCTCTTAAAATGCGTGTGTGTCAAGTCTACTCAATTTTGTCAAACATAGTAAAGTCAGCATCATCTACAGTTGTACAGTCGGCTGTATGTTGGGAGTGGCAGAGACAGGTGGTGTTCTGATCGAAACTGACTCCTTTGCAGAGGGGGTGTTCACTGCACTTCATCAAGCAATCCAGTTTGCTTGTGATCACTGCATGGCTTTCAATGACTGAGCTCCCTGTTGCTTTCTTGATTTCTGCTGCCACCGCGAATTGAGCTTTTTTGAAGGGTTTCTCTGCAAACAGACTACATTTATCATACCTGTAACCAGGGGGTCTTGGTGGGTCTGCCCCCCACGAGACGATTTTCGCGACCCCCTCCGAGTTTTCTGGCAAGTGGATGTATGAATAGATGGATTGGGTGGATTCTCCAGTTGCCGCCGTTGTAACCCCTGCGTTAGGCCACACTGCGGGCCCAACACGTTCACCCATATCATCCTGCCCTTCCTTCGCTGCCTTTCGCTACTAGCCGGCACACGTGCTCAGTGTCAGTCTGGTCGGGTCTCAGTGGTAGCTGTCCCCGTTCCATATGTCCCAACTAGGGATGGGACCGGTATAAAAATACCGTATACTAGTGTTCCGACGATATCAAAATTCGTCGATATTCGATGTCGATGTCGATATTTTCAACTCAATATCGATCGATATCGATATCGATATCGATATTTATAGTTATGCAAGAAAATCCGAAAATTTGATAGAGCAAACTCCTCTCACTGCTCATCAGTCAAGTACTGATGCAATCAGCGATCTGATATCAATTAAGCAGAGAACAGAAAAGGTAGTGGCCCTTCTGAAGCCCTTCAATAAAAGGTTGATCCCCTCAGGCCTATGCTCCGCCCTCATTAGGCATAACGAGCTCAGACAGAATAGCGTATTTTAACTTATTTTAGTGACAAATAAGCCAAAAAATCTTGACCTTAGTAAAAAAAATCGGACTTTTTTGCTTACCATCCTTTCGACCACCCATCAATCTGCCGGTACCCCCTCAGGATTTGAAAATTTACCACCCCCCTCAGCCGAAATGCTAGCCCATGTCTGCTTCTGCCCTCGTGCTCCTGTTTTAAATGTTATTGTTTGTTTTTTTAATTTCACTGACCTTTCGGACAGCTCAGGACACCCCTCGCTCTTTTCAGAACCATTCAATGGGGTAGCCCTGCCCATACATGTAACAGCTCCGGGCCGACCTGGGGGGAGGGGGGTAGGGGGGGGGGGGTTTCCTCAGGTGGGGGGTCGAGGGGGGGGGGTTTCGCCCAGGTGGGGGGTCCCAAATTTCAAAAAGCTCCAAAACGCCTAGAAATGCGTTTTTAGCACGTTTTTTTCAGTAAGGACGCTAAAAATCGCTATTTTAAGCTGCCAAATAGCGTTTTAAAGCTAAAAACAAGCAAAAAATGACAAAAAGAGCTTCCAAAAACACCGATTTTTCTTAAATATCAGCAGTGGAAACGCCAAATTCGGTTTCCAAAAGCTTTTCAAGAGAATTTTAGGCTAAAAATTAGTGACTTCTGACCCAGTTTGTTAATACTGGAGCCACTACCACCACTTGTATTTTTTGGTCGGGGGGAGGGGACCCTCAACCTGTCTCGGGGGGGGGGGTGAGGGGGGGGTTGGCCTTTCCAGCAGGGGGGTAACCCCCCCAAACCCCCCTAGTACATGTATGGCCCTGCCTACAAACAACCCTGCCCTTTGTTGCTGCCATTAGGTGCTTAGGCAGCGCCGCTTCGGTGCCCATTACCTACTGGCCATCACCGGCTTTTGGCGGTCCGGTTTGGGCTTTACGTCCACTACTTCCAGTCGCTTCGACCAGCTTCGAACCCACAAACAACGGCTCTCACGGATGCCGGGGTCGCCTTGACATGACACACGGGATTGCATAACTACCCGTGGCCAAGACGTGACAAGTGTGCTGCGTGAGCAGCTCTTCAGTGCTGCTGCAGGCATTTAAGAACTAAGTGTTGCTGTCAGAAAGCTGAGAATGCCGAGAAATTGATGTTTCTGAGAGCTATCATTCCACTATTACGTTTTGACTACCATCGGTCTCTGAGTTGTCCAGGAAAAACTGTTTTTTTTTTCAGTTCCAGGGAGATAAACTTGGTGTCAGTTTTGTTTTTGCCCTACTTTCCAACCCGAAAAATATCGAAAATATCGATGCGAAATATCGCGATATCGATATCGATATTGGAAAAAGGGTCGATATATCGACTTTTCGATATCGATATCGATATTGGAAAAAGGGTCGATATATCGACTTTTCGATATCGATATCGATATATCGTCGGAACCCTACCGTATACCGTATACCGTATACCGTATAGTGTTTTCGATACCGTATAATACCGTATAAAACCGTATACCGTATAGTATGCTGCAAACGCTTTAAAATACCCAGTTACGCTAGTATATCGCATTGTTTACAAAACCAAAAAACAGTACTGGCACCTTTAAAAGCGCGAAAATGACATGAATTTACTGCAAAAATCTGGCTGATTCCGTTTTAACAACTATACGGTATTATACGGTATAAAAAATACCGTATACCGTATAATACCATATAGCCAAAAATACCGTATAATACCGTATGATACCGTATAATACCGTATACCGGTCCCATCCCTAGTCCCAACACCTGTGTGGTTGCTATTGTAGCTTTTACGTAGGTCAGGGATGTGAGGTGTGTTTTTTCCGGTGTTTTTTCCGTTTTATTCCGGAAAAAACCGGTTTTTTTTCCTAAGGGTCGGAAAAAACATAAATCGCGGAAAAAACTCAAGCTAAAAATAGCTAATTTATATCATTTTTCAGTTAAAAAATGGACTTTTGAGATGTACGTATAATAAGCTAGCCTGGCTCAAAACTGTTAGAAAAACAACAGAAAACGCCAAATTTGGTAATCTAAAACAAAAAAGCAAATTGTTGTAAGAAAATTTGCATATAGCGTTTATTGATGGAGCCTGTCAGGGACTGTTTCATGCCTGTTTCGCGATTTATATCTATGTAAGACCGGTATTTCTGTTCTGAAAAGACTCAGGAAGGCGCTGCAAAGCGTTAGGAATAATAAAACCAGGCTAGGATACTCAGAACTTGGGCTGGAGTATTTTTCCGCGATTTAGGAAAAAACCGAAAAAAAACTGGAAAAAAACAGGCCGAGGTTTTATTCGGAAAAATATCCATCCCTGTTTTTAGGTGCTTAGGCAGATCCAGTCGGTTCCCATTTACCTACTCGCTGTCACCAGCTTCTGGTGGTCTGGGATGGGCTTTGTGCCGACGACCAACTCGACGACCAACTCGACCAACGGCAAGAAACTTGTCGCGCCGGGAGCATACATGTCGCTGGGTTTTTCCGTGGGGGGGACCTTTTTCAAATCCCAAATAGGGTTTTGGGACCAAGTCCAAAGTGGGTTTTGCGACCTTTTTTGGGGTCCAAAAGTGGGCTTCGTCAACCTTTTTTGGGGTAAAAAGTGGCTTTTGTCGACCTATTTTTTAGAGATTTTGGGGCGAAAAATGGCTTCAAAACCCTATTTGGACCGAAAAAGCGTTAAAAACCTTGTTTTTGCATTAAAAATGCCTTGAAAACCATGTTCAGGTTGAAGAAAATGCCTTAAAAACCGAATATTGAAACAATGAATGTAATAAAAAGCTGTTTTGCGCACAAAATACGTATTGAATATGAGTTTCAGCGATAAAATACAGATTGAAATGCGTTATATTGACTAAAAATAGTTCAGAGAACCCTAATTTCGATTCTAGGGCACGCGTAAAACCCTGTTTTGACTTATAGGATTACTAAAAAACCCTATTTAGTGATTGAATGCAGTTCTTAAACCCTGTTTAGGGTTTCTAATAAACCTGAAAACCTCTCTAGGCTTTCTAGCCAGTGTTAAAGCCCTGTTTAGGGTTTCAAAGTAGCCTAAAAACCCTGTTTACGGTTTCAAAGTAACCTGAAAACCCTAATCAGGGTTTAAAAGTAACCTGAAAACCCTGGTTAGGCTTTAAAAGTAGCCTAAAAACCCTAATCAGGGTTTAAAAGTAACCTAAAAACCCTAATCAGGGTTTAAAAGTAGGCTAAAAACCCTAATCAGGGTTTAAAAGTAACCTGAAAACCCTGTTTAGGGTTTCCAAGTTGTTGTTGTAACTTTTTGTCCTTTCGGACTAGGAGTAGCCAACTGCTATAGAGCAGGAAGAGACACAAGGTCCGGCAGCCTCCTTAACAACAACCCTCCCCTTTGCTGTTGGTGTGTGCTAGACAGCGCCGGTTTGGTCCCCATTTCTTGTTCGGTTTGGTCCAAGTAACCTAAAAACCCTAATCAGGGTTTCTAAGCAGTCTAAAAACCCTATTTCGGATTGCTAAGCCTTACAAAACCCTGTTTTGGGTTGTAGGGTAGGCGCAAACCCAATTTTGTGCTGCAGAATGTATTGTCTGGGCTAAAATTTTCGTTACTTTGGAATCCAAAAGTGGGTTTTCAGGTCCCCCCCAAAAATCCGCTGGGGGGACTTTTGCCGAAAAATCGGGCTTGGGGGGGCCGCCCCCCCCCCCTTTACACCCCCCAACGACATGTATGGCCGGGAGGATGAACGCACAACTCGCGTGCAGTGGCTTTGCGGCCTAAACCACTACACCAACTGTGCTGGCTTTCTGGCAAGTAATTTTTTGAGCAAGTTTTTGCAATTTCTTACAATTTCAGACACAAAAGTTGTCAAAAATGCCTGTAAAACAGCACATTTTTAGCTGTGCATCAGCCCAAATTAGCAATTTTTGACGATTTTTACACAAAAAATGAGTTTTTTTAAAGATTTTTAAGCGTTTTCTAGTGCCCAACTCCACCTAAAATTTGGGCTGAGTCCCCCAGCCAGCGCCAGCCAGGCCCCAACCAACCTCCGCTCCCCCGTCAGCGGATGACCTGTTACATGTACAGCTGTATGTCGTATACATATGTAAATAAATATACGTACAACTACATATACATTGTTCGTATAATATACAGAGTCCGCCAAAAAAAACAACCCAGCAGATTTTTTGCTGTAACAACCGCAAATCTCAACCGATTTGAATAAATCCTTTTTTTAAATGAAAGATAAAGAAATTCTTAAAAGATTGCTGAAATTTTCATTAATGTGCTCTGTTTAGTTCCTGAGATATTGGCTCTCAAAAATCAAAACAGTGATTTTGCAATGAACAAGAGTGATAAAGAACAACCCGGCAGATTTTTTTAGTTTTGCAACCATGAATCTCAACAGATTTGAATGAATCCTCTTTTGAAAGAAAGCTTGATAAATTCTTCAAAGATTGGTGCAGCTCTTATTGAGTGAGATTCACTGCTTAGTTCTTGAGATATTTGACCTCAAAGTCGAATCAGATTTTGGGAAAGAACAAGAGCGATTCTGTTGCACTTCATTATAAAGCAGATTCCTACTGCTGGAGGCTAATGACACTTTACTGTTGAAGTAAACCTAGTTTGTGTGTCTCCAGTAAATCATCCAATAGCATTTAGCAGTAGCAGGAATCCGTTTTATTACGAAGTGCAGAATAATAAAAAAATCGCTTTTATTCACTGCCAAAATCACTGTTTTGATTTTGAGAGCCAATATCTCAGGAACTAAGCAGAGTACATTAATGAAAATTTCAGCAATCTTTTAAGAATTTCTTTATCTTTCAAAGGATCCATTCAAATCGGTTGAGATTTGCAGTTGCTACAACGAAGCAGCTGCTGGGTTGTTTTTTGGGGACCCTGTATATTTGAAAATCCTAATATTGGCCATCTGTAAAACACACCAAACCAGACTGATCTATAGTAGACAGTGTTACCATAGACACAGATGAAGGGCATGTCGGTAGTACACTGCACGTCATGCAGTTTGCCGGTGAGCAGGTGGTAGCAGGCGCAGTGGTCATTGTTCTGCAGGTTATTCGGTTCCTCCAGTTCCGATTCCCAGGTCAGGTTGACCAAACCAGCCAACCACCACTGTTGCACGTACAGATTGCTTGACCACTTCCATTTGTCGTCCGGTTGCTTCTCCAGGGCTACTCGCGAGCACTGATCCTAAATCAACAAAGCGTTATAGCTTCCATGACGAAGGGTGTCTTGCCTACCAAATAGTTGATGGACTGAGCTGTCATATTCTGTGTGACAGTTAAGCAGCCGTGCAAGTCGTATGAGTCTGGCTGTTGGTCAATCAATATAGTGTGTTGATGAAACAGCTGTCCATTCAAATAAATCTAGAGATGTATATTGCACAGTACTCTGCTGAACTTGTAGACTATTATACATTATACATACTGAAGCAGTGAGCACGCGTTTACTCAACAAACAATACAATCACCGTAAGAATGCAAAGGATAGTATAAATCTTTCTTTCATCATGACATCGAACAAATGACATTTAAAGGTCACTCTGAGGCAAACAGGAATTTATGGAGGCAGTTTTTGTCTGTCTCTTCACTACAGACAAGCGCACGGTTCAGTATTGTGAAAATATTCTGTACAAGTGCTTGCTCTTTACACCTGACCTTGTCTAACCTATTGGCGGCCACCAGATGGCTACTAATCCCTAAATAACTTAGTGAACGCGTGCTCGCTGGCTCTGAACGGCTCTGTAATAGATACATGACCTGTCGAACCCTTTGGCCGGTTTTAGCGAACTTTCCGATTGGGCTCCTAGTTTGCACTGTACTCGTCTATGGACCAAGTTGTGCATGTTACTCTCAGTGGCACCATCGCGGCCCCGCTACGCCGATCAAGAGGCGGGCCCTATGCAGCAGGATCCACCGGCGCCTAACGTTCAATCAGGTGTCATCACTAAGATGCAAGAAAAGGAACAGCAGTGCTTCTACAGCGATTCCAGGGCAGTGAGGGCGGCAATGAGTGTAGTAGTTTGGTCGTTGGGGAGCGAGAGAAACTGTTTGTGGACAGGGAAATAGAGAGCATCTTCAACAACTCTACGTATACCATGGAAGGCCGGACTGTTGCATGTAACTGGTGACTTCTTCAGACCATCCAGTGAACGAGTGATTGGCAGACTGGTTGAAACGGTAGACAGTAGGGCGTGGAAGCTTGACACTGAGGTGGGGTTGAGCAGGAGGCGGACGGTCTTGAAGAGTAATGAAAAGGCGTTCAAAATGATCAGCCTGCTGTTGCAAGAGACACTGCAGGTGTTCTTCACATTGTTGGTGTTGTTCCAGATGTTGTCGTTGTTGTTTACCAAACCGCCGTTGTTGTTGCTGAAGAAGTTGCAGGAGTGTGGGTGATTGAGAAAGGAGGACCAGTGACAGGAACTGAGGATAAAGGAACAGAGGGCTCAGCAAGATTGAGGAGATGAGAGGCAGAAGGAAGTGGCATTGGTTGAGTGAGTGCATCATCAGAGAGGTGCACAGTAGAAGTGGAGGAAGAATGGGAACAAGTGATAGGAGTAGGCTTCGACTTGGCCTTGGAACGAGCAGACTTGGTAGAAGAAGAAACGAGTTGAACAGCTGGCGTTTCGACATAACAAGACAACACAAAGAAAACAAGAACCATGCGTTTACTCAACAAACAATACAATGACTATAAGAATGCAAAGGATACGTTTAAATCTTTCAATATATAGGGTTATCTTCTTGTAACACACCGAATTATGACATGTCACCTGTGTTTTGAGACTCATACAAAAATTCGTATGACATGTGAGTCCAGTTTTTTAAGAGTACTCACAAATCAAGGTGTCATAAAGTGTCTGATGTCATAATTGGGTGATGACATGTCATGGAAAATATGACAGCTGTCATAAATGAGCATTTGCAGAACCAGATTGAGAGTTGTCATGGTAGGCATGACATGTCATGTACATAGTATTTTGATCGATAGAAATTGCCTGAATCACGTAATCCGCATACTGTATCTAAATTATTTCAACTACATATTTCAGGTAATCGTGCGTTTCGATTTTTCTGCCTCTTCCAAACAAGGACTTGTCGGCTTGCACTTTGTAGATATATTTCTAAGGCAATGGCTATCTTTATCGAGCATATCTCCTTTGGTATCTAATGTGATTGGGTAGGAAAGAAAGTAGAACATGGTAAAGGTGCAAATTTTATTGCTGAAAGATGGCAATTAACTTTATTTTATTCCGTATAATTTGGGTTAGACCCTCTGCCAATCCCAACCTACCGCATGAATCAACCTCAAGCAGACTTAGTTTCTCGCCCACCCCAAAAAGACACGGTACAATTAGGTCTACCGCAAGCAAGTTAAGTGATAGATGTAACAGGGGGTCTGGGGGTCGGCCCCCCCCCCACCCGGCTTAGGCCAGACGCCCCCCAGGAGACGATTTTTCCGACTCCCCCTCCAATTTTCTGGCAGGTAATTTTTTGAGAAAATTTTTGCCATTTTTGGCAATTTCAGACACAAAAATTGCCAAAATCGCCTGCAAACCGGCACTTTTTAGCTGTATTTCAGCCCAAATTAGTGATTTTTGATGATTTTTAGGTCACAAATTGCGATTTTTGAGCGTTTTTTAGTGCCCAATCCCCCGCCCCACATTTGGGCTCAGTCCCCCGGCCGGCGCCAGACCCCCAAACCCCCTCCCCCTTCAGCGGATGATCTGTTACATGTATGAAGCAAGTTATCAGATTATCAAAGCTATTTAAAGCTAACAACAGCTATTTTAGCTGAATGAAAAAGACAAACAAAGACAAAGAAATACTTTTTGCAAATTCGTCTTTTAGTGGAAAGAACCTTTTATTCCTCCTACTCAACGCTAGTTTATTACCATTGATAAACAACATCAAACAAGCAGATTGAAGAGCGTGTATTCTTTTTCCTAATCGACGTCAAAATGCGGCAAAAAATTGGTAAGACAACTCTCTCAAACCAGATGACAGCAAGAAGCTATCATTGGTTGTCATTCTCAATTATTACATGTCATGCAAATTATGACAGCTGTCATGGAGCCCTCCGAATTGAGACCAAAATTTTGATGACATGTCATGAATTTTTGAGAGTTGTGAGGCAAGTTTTTAAGACTCTTAAAAAATAACGCATGACATGTCATGTGAGCAATCTGTCATACCCAAATGGCACGTGGTGTGTTACAAGAAGTTAAAGGCAGTCAGGCACTTTAATGGTGCACAGTTACTGTTTCTGCTGGCCTTCATCTGCTACATTCAACGTTATCGTGCAGGGACCACAAGCCATTCCAAACAGACGCACCCAACGCGGCCGCCGCCATTTTGAGAGGCGCCCGCCATCTTGACTCTCTTTTCGCTGTTGTTAAAATGGCGCTAGCTCCGTGCGGTCGGTCAACAGCTCACCTGCATTATTAATTGTTCCCATTAGTGTCCGTGTTAGTAAAGTTTATGCTACACCCTAATCGCCCGGTGCAATCTACGACCTCTTGCCGCGCGTCATCGCCCGGCCAATCTACAATCACACTACCTCTTCGCCCGGCTAGTCAACTAGCCGGCACCCCAACTTTACTTTCATCTCTGCCGTACAATTGTAGTTTAACCTACAATTGTCCGGCCTATCTACTTGCCTCTGCCGCTATCTCTCCGACTGTGATCGCGCCGTCTACACGGCTATTCATCATTCCAAAACGGGCGCAGTGCAATTGGAGGTTCCGGACCGAGATGCCGAATCGCAACAAGAAAAGCAAGAGTGGTCAGTATCAGCCAAAAAGCAGCTTATCCTCTCAACAGACTACCGAACAAGCGCCAGAAAACGAAGACTCTCTGCTCTCTAAAGAAAATGCCGTTGATGAAGGAAAAAGAGGTGACCAGAAAATACCCTCGCATCCTCTCAGCTGCAAAGAAAAGAGACGACAGACGCAGTCTCAAAATCGGCCTTCTTCCGTGTCTAAAGAGCAGCTCGCTATCGGTGATGACTCAACCCACGGTCGCTTTCCTAACGATGACGCCATCACAGTTGAGGAAACGTCAGGGGCGCAACTAAAAATTGTAAAAAGTAAAGAGTTGGCCGATGCGTTCGGCCGGTCTACGTGTGCGCAGCAGCGCCGTTCGACTACTACCGCTGAGAGTCTGTCGGCAGCCCAGCGACAGGCCGTTCTGACCGCCAATCAAGAAACAACGTTAATTCATCAAGTGGCCGCTCATGTTAATAAAAATCTGGGCGCGGCTATTCAACAAATGGAAGACCGAATTTTGGCCGGACAGCAACAAATGGAAGAACAAATCTTAGCCGGACAACAATTGCTTAAAGCTGAAATGTCGATCAGACAGCAACAAATTCTGGCTGCTTTGTCGGCACAGAAACCGGCCATTTCGACTCAGCCGGAAATCGCTGTCTCTCCACAAAACGAAGCATCAGATGAGGAAGACGAATTTGAGACGGTGTCTAAACACCGCCAGGTCTACAGCAGAACAGTTCCCAAACAGACGGAGAAATTGGCCATGCCGGTTGGTCAACAAACTTTCGTAATGGAACAGTGTAAAACGCCTGTCATGACCCAAGAAGTTGGAGTACCACCTGGCAGTCTGACGATTTTGCAGCGGCCGGACACTGCTCAGACAGTGACCGAGCATGCTGCCAATCCTACAGATGATGTGACCGTGGTTCGTACCTCAGCTCAGATCGCTGCCGACCAAACGCAAAATCTGTCGGTACATTCCGAACAACTACGTCGCATGGCACAGAAGGCGAAGGAGTACGTGCAGAATTTGCCAGTGCGTCTCAGCGCCGCGGGATTGCAAGCATTGCGAGATCGATGCTTGTCCCGCATTGACTACGTCCTTGATTTGGGTCAGATCGGACCAAACGACACGCTATATGACCTGCAAGAACGTGTTGGATGGGAAGTGGCTCAGTATCAACGAAAAGCGGCAGAATCTGTTCACACTACTGCCGCCGAATCAAGAAATCAAGTGTTTGACCCAGTGCAGCGCAGTAGCCAGCAAACTGTGCCACTTGGTAATCCATTCTCACCGTCGGTTCAGCCTACAGTTGAGCCGTCATTCAACGTGCCTCAAACAACCAGCTTTCCTACAACTCAGGATAATCCGCTTACTCCTGAGGCGGAAACTCAACAATACCGCGATCTGCTGGTGCACATGGGACAACAATTGACACAAACCATGCAAATGGTGGGTCAAGTGGTGCATGCAATCTACCAACACAACGAAGTGCAGAGAAAAGACCCGGCCTACCTTCGGCATTTGCAGATGCCGAAATTCGATATGAAGACAGACAATGTGCATGAGTTCTTTCACAGATTGGAGGACTTCTTTGCTGTCTTTCACGTGAATACGGATGAGGAGAAGCTGATCATCTTGCGAAATGCCATTCCGACCGGTTTCGCGATGTTACAGTCGGCACCGGCCATGTGTCACGTTAATTTCGAAGCAATGAAAGTGCACCTCACGGAGCGGTACAATGCGGTAATTGATGAGTCGACCCAGAAGTATCTGTTGATGACGATGAAGCAGGACAACCGTTCAGTAGTGGAGTTCTGTGATGCACTAGAGAAACAAGGTCAACTGGCCTATCGTGGCAAGTTCAATCCACAGAATGAGCAGTTCTTAGTCATAACGCTAATCCATGGCTTGCGTACAGATCTGCGGGCCAAAGCTGAGGAACATGACATCATCGGTCGGGCAAACAATGATTTCTACTTAGCCCGCAAGATGTTGTTGAGGCTGGAGCGTTCGATTGACTTGGAGCGAAATGACCACAGTCATTCTGACTACTACGATTGCTTTGACGGTACTGCTAGCGGTAACCGTGACTGCAAGCGCAACAAACCAAGTGGCCACTACGTCAACGTGGTCAAGCCGACAGTACAACCACCTTCGCAAAAATACACTAAAGGTGGTGTGCTTCGTTGGCCTGTCGGTTTTCAATGCTGGTCAGCGAAGAACTGGCGAGAGTGGGCCAGAAAACACGAGCCCAAGCGCGAGAAAGCTCAGAGTACAAAGGATTATCTGCGCGCTAAACGCTTCTATGACAGAATGCGCAATCCTGCTGTGTCAGAAAAATCAGCCAATCTCACCACGGAATTTGATGACTGGTCAGACCAAGTGATGCATGAAGAATTGGCTACCGCTGATGTAGTCAATGTGCTAGCGCCAGTCAATACCGTTGTCTGCGACACTCAAGATGTTTCTGTGATGGCCAATAATTCAGTCACAACTGTCATCAGTTGTGCTGCTGAATCGTCTACGTTGCAACATCCAAAAACGCCGCATAAGCCCAACTATGACCAGGTCATTAAGGGCCCGGTTGACCAACGAGTGACACAGAAGGACCAGCCAGCTAAGAAGGGGGCCTGGTCTGACAACCCTCTGCTTACCGAAGAAGAGTCAGCTCGCTGGGTGACGGCCGACCATCCTAAGTTTGTGGCTGTCGGAGATTCGTTGTGGGGCATACCCACCGCACTGCGCCGCCGACTATTGTGTGACCACCACAGTTCGGCCGAATCCAGTCAATTCTGCTACAACAAATCGATGTCCCAGTCTTACTGGCCAGACATGTCACAGGACTTGATGACGCAAATCACCACCTGCCGTCAGTGTGCCGCTCGCAGCGGCCAAGGGTAACTTTAAATTGCCGCCGACTATGCCCTGTATCTAAATTGCCGCCGATTATGCCTTGTATATAGTGAAGTAATGGCCATGTGCTCTTTTGTCGTTATACTAGTTCGTGTGCTTGATGTATTCGGTTGAGTAGTGTATATCTTATCTGTTCTATACTTTCTTGTCTGTTATGCAGCCATGTATTTCTTTGCTTAGACTGGACTGTTTTTTGCGTAGAGGGCTGTAAGTAGGAGGGCTACGGCTAACACGTGTCCGATAGGTTGTATAACCACCGCAAAGGATTTCCCGATTCGACGCTCCACGCTCGAGATATGGCCCCCTGATAATCGGTCCCAAGCCACTGAGCGCCCAAAGCGGGACGATCCAACTTGCGCACAACCGATTTGCGCACATGGATCGCGGGCACACCCAATTGCGCACAATTTTTTTACTGCAGCACAATTACAGCAACAGTAATTACATAACAGTTACATTATGTAGCACAATTTACACAACAATTTAAAACAATTATCATAGCACAATAACATGGCATCTTATAGCTGGTTGCGCTTTGGCTGTGCGAAGTAATGATGACCTATGTATTCCTCTTAGAAAAGCCATGCGCTCGATCAGACCGATGTCGTAACGCTCAGCCAGTCTGCGAATCTTGCCATCTTACCGCCTGCATCTTACATTGTTTTGTTCTGATAGGATGCGTTCCAGGAGCTAAGCGTTACGAAATCGGTTTGATCGAGCGCATGGTTTTCTAAGAGGAATAGGCCATTACAGCTGTCCTGTTATTGTGCTATGATGATTGTTTTAAATTGTTGTGTAAATTGTGGTACATATTGTAACTGTTATGTGTAATTACTATTGTTGTCTGTTCAATATTCGTCAGTTGTGACTATATTGTGCTGCAATAAAAAAATTGTGCGCAAATCGGTTGTGCGCAATTTGGTTGTGCGCTAATCGGTTGTGCGCAAGTTGGTGTGCCCGCGATCCATGTGCGCTAATCGGTTGTGCGCAAGCTGGTAGTTCCCCCAGAGCTTTGTAAATGATCAGGAGGCTTTAGAAGTGCCAGTAAAGTCTAGTCAAACGATTCAAGTTTTATGAGTTTTTACTGCGCTTGTAATATAAAATAGCGACACCTGTAGTGAAGCAATAGACGCTTGCATACGAGTAAACAGTAGAAAAAAGGATCACAGAAAGCACCGATCACTTTTCGATCTTGACCGAGTAGCCGCCTCCCTCTTGTTCTTCTAGTTTGAAGTTGTCAGTGGTGAGGCCGAACGGTCGCAACACCATGTTACCCAGGTCTTTCAGTTTGCCTACAGACACACAGACCGTACAATACAGTATCACTTGAAAGCTCTACAATTAGGGATGCAACCGAATACAAAAATACCGAAGCGAAGTGGCTACTCGTTCGGCAGGCGTATTTAAGGACAAACTAACAATTAGTAATCGAGGACTTTATATAGCAACACGTTATAGCAAACGGTCTGACAACACACAACACAACAGCTTTATGTATTTCAAGAAGACACAAGAAGATCATTTCTACAGGAAGTCTACAATACATAAACATGTTACAGTAGCGGACACATCAACCACCCTCTTCGGTTTGCGTAGGTGCACTGCCAGCAAACCGTTTTGCATTGGAACTTCTGGTTTTGTCCCGGTCGCCAATTTGCATATTTTTCTTACTAACAAGTTCTTCATGTGTACTAAACTTTCATTCAAAACACCGGAGCTGGCAGCCAGGGTTGTATATTTTTCCGAAAAAAACCTCGGCCTGTTTTTTTCCAGTTTTTTTCCGGTTTTTTTCCTAAATCGCGGAAAAAAACTCCAGCCCAAGTTCTGAGTATCCTAGGCTGGTTTTATGATTCCTAACGCTTTCTAGCGCCTTCCTCAGTCTTGTTAGACCAGAAATACACGTGTTACATTGATATAAATCACGAAACAGGCATGAAACAGTGCCTGACAGGTTCCATAAATAACGCTATATGCAAATTTTCTTACAGCAGTTTGCATTTTTGTTTTTTCATGCCAAATTTGGTCTTTTTTGTTGTTTTTCTAACAGTTTTGAGTCAGTATGACCTATTATACATAGCAAAAGTCCATTTTTTAAACGAAAAATGACGTAAATTAGCTATTTTTAGCTTGAGTTTTTTTCCGCGATTTATTTTTTTTTCCGACCCTTAGGAAAAAAACCGGTTTTTTTCCCGGAAAAAAACAGTTTTTTCCGGTGTTTTTTTCCCACCTCACATCCCTGCTGGCAGCTTAGGCATACTACTAACATTGGATGAATCGCTTGAAAAGATAGGTGGGATTTACACAAAATTGGTACATAAAACAAACGCTTAGGTAAAGAAGTGGAAAGCTGACAACGTAGCCTACTGGGACTGAAAAGGCCGAAACGTGGTTGTTCATTATTAAGTCAAGCCTTGAAATTCGTTAACTTTTCGTATGAATAGTCATTATTTGGCAACATTTTAGCATAATAAATGAACAGAAAGATGTAAAAGAGAAATATCTCGGTGATTTCTGCACAAATTTAAGCAGAACAGTGCAATTTTAACGGTTTTACAATATTCGGTTTGAAAAATACCGAATTCGAATAGTACTAGTAACCGAATTATTCGGTTCATACTGAATAATCCCGAACTTCGGTTGCATCCCTATCTATTTACGATTGAGCAGAATAAAACGCACCCAACATTTCCTCCTTCATTCTTTCGTTCCGCTGTGCTATCAAAGCAGGTAGCCGCTGAAATAAAATTTAATATTATTCAATACTACGTCCTGGTTGGCACCCCTGCCCATACAGGCATACATGTCGCTGGGTTTTTCCGTGGGGGGGAGACTTTTTTCAAAACCCAATAGGGATGACCGAAAACTGCTGCCGACCCAACTTTGAGGGGTGTAGCTCCGGTTCCAGGGGGTTGCTGGTGGCCGGGCATGCACCGTTGGTCTTCGACTGTGCTCTATTTTAATAGATATAAATATCAGCCAGATCTGTGATATGACCCTGCTTGCCCCCTCAAAGTTGACTTTCTCGCAAAATGTATCTCAAGTGCCTGATTGTAACAAAGCAAAATAGAGCAGACAAATTACCCTGACAGCCTGAAGAGCAGTCTTGTTGCCAGGGTCAAAGGTGAGTAAGTTCTGGTAGTCCTCCAAGGCCTTGTCCCAGTCCTCCTCCTTCTTCTCGTAGCACCAAGCTCTACGCTGCAGCGACTTCTGGTTGGAACAATCGGCCTCCAATGACTTGCTACAATCTGCGATCGCCGCTTCAAAGTCTTCCTGCAATGCGCTTCCGCTTTGTCAGTAGTCAGTCGCAATTTTGGAGAGGTACGTACTCATACATGGGCCGGGGGGTAAGGGGGTATACCCCTCCCCCTCGGCCGGCCACACCCCTCCCTCCCCCACCCACCCCGATTCGTTTAAATCGCTAGAGCATACAATCAATAAAAAGTAGCAGAAAAGTTCCCTAACCAAAACTCGTTCAAGAGTAGCTTTTCGTTAAAACGCCTACTCACGATCGATTTTAGCAGAATTTTTGTCTGTAACGCTGCCTAAATAAAAACCAACAAAAAAGCTTCCGACAACTGGTCTGGGGGAGGTTAGGAGGGGGGATCTGAAGAGAAAATCCGCTTCAGTCAGACGGCCGGTCTATATTAAAAGAATAGAACAAAACTCACAGCTTTAATATTAGCGGCAGCTCTGTTGCTGAAGAAAACCGAGCGTTCTTTGGCGAAACAGAGAGGACAGATTTCTAAGGCTTCCGAATAGAGTCCGACGGCTGACTCGAAGTCTCCTTGACCGAATTTGGTGTTGCCTTCACTCTTCAACTCCAACGACTGACTCAGTCGACTCTAAACAACTGCATCCACATGCATGGGCCGGAAAAATCCGGAGGGGTGGTATGGAGACCTCGGGGGGGGGGGGGGGTCCCAAAAAACGCCTATTTTACCTTATTAAATAAGCGAAAATTTTCTCCCTCCAGGAGGGGGGTGGGTGCCGCGTCGTTGGCTCAGTTGGTAGCTTGCTGCCTCTGAGTCACGGCGGCCCCTGCATCCCTAGCGGTTGTAGTGGTTCATCCTCTCGGCGCGGCAAGTTTCTTGCTGCAAAGAGTTGGTTGTCGGCCGGCACAACGCTCCACCCAGGCCAGCGAAAGCTGGTTACAGTCAGTAGGTAAAATGGGAACCGACTGGATCTGCCATTGCACCGAAGCCGCTCCAATAGCATGCAACGTTGGAGAAAGATCAATGACGTCAGGAGTTGTCCACCAGGCCTGGGGGCCTCTCTCTCAGGCGGGCCAAGCGGACGTTGGAACCGACATCACCATGACGTCAACGCGCCAGGGACTTTCTTAAGTACCTGGCCCCCAACAGCATGGCTAGAGTGGCTGGCAGTGATAGAAGGGAAACGTCCGAGATGACGAAACCACGGGGGTAGCGGAATGGACCTCGAGTCTGATCGCAGGCCGTAAGGCCCCCCCCGCAAAATCGGATCGGATCGGGGGGTGGGTATGGGCGAAAATTTTCTCCCTCCGGGAGGGGGTGGTATTGACCGGCGAGGGGGAGGGGCATTCCCCCATACCACCCCCGGCCCATGTATGCTGCATCAACACTACTTTTGTTGTTTATAAACAAACTCTATTAGCGTGCCAGCTCGATATGGGTGTAGGCTTTTGCTCAATACTAAACTGACCCTTAAAAACATACATACATGTCATTCGTCGAAGGGGAGGGGGTTTGGAGGGCTCGGCGCCGGCCAGGGGGAGGTCTGAGCCCAAATTCTAGGTAGGGGGGGTTGGGTACTAAAAACACTAAAAATCGCACGTTTTCGCCAAAAAATCGTTAAAAACCGCTAATTTTGGCTCAAACACAGCTAAAAAGTGTTGTTTTATTTGGCGATTCTGGCTAAAACTTAGTCTAAAACTGCAAAATGTCTAACAAATTTAGTTGCCAGTAGGGGTCGGAAAAATCGTTTCGGTGGGGGGGATTTACCCACCGGGGGGTCTGGCCTAAGTCCGGTGGGGCGCAGACCCCCAGTTACATGTCTGAGAGCAGGGGTTATCGAAACGCGGTAAAGCGTTCAATTCGGTCAAGAAATCAGAGAGATAATCTTTTGGATTAGTTCAGATTGCTCATGACTTATTTTAAAAACTATTTTGGTATAATTTGGTTCAGAAAATCGTACATGTACTAGGGGGTTTGGGGGTTACCTCCTAGCTAAAAAGGCCAACCCCCTCACCCCCGATACAGGTTAAGGGACCCCCCTCGACCCAAAAAAATACAAGTACTAGTAGTGGCTCCCAGTAGTAACAAACTGGCTCAGAAAACACAAATTTTTAGCCTAAAATTCGCTTGAAAAGCCTTTGGGAACCGAATTTGGCGTTTCCACTGCTGATATTTAAGAGAAATCGGTGTTTTTGGAAGCCCTTTTTGTCATTTTTTGCTTGTTTTTAGCACTAAAACGCTATTTGGCAGCTTAAAAAGTGATTTTTAGCGAGCTTACTGAAAAAAACGTGCTAAAAACGCATTTCTAGGCGTTTTGGAGCTTTTTGAAATTTGGGATTCCCCTCTGGGCGAAACCCCCCTCCACCCCCCACCTGAGGAAAATCCCCCTACCCCAGGTCGGCCCGGAGCTGTTACATGTATGCAGAACATACCATCATTCATGTAACAGGGGGGTCTCGGGGGGGTCTGCCCCCCCGATACGATTTCGCCGACCCCCCTCTGATTTTTCTGGCAAGTAAATTTTTGAGCAAATTTTTGCAATTTTTTTACAATTTCAGACACAAAAATTGCCAAAATCGCCTGCAAAACAGCACTTTTTAGCTGTATTTCAGCCCAAATTAGCGATTTTTGGCGATTTTTAGCCCAAAAATTGCGATTTTTTCGATTTTTGAGCGTTTTTTAGTGCCCTACCCACCTCCCAAAATTTTGGCTCAGACCCCCCGCCCCCCGGCCGGCGCCAAACCCCCCAACCCCCCTCCCCCCATCGGCGGATGACCTGTTACATGTATGCATACCATTCACTATTTAGTATTTGGTATTCTTACACCATTTGCCTGGCTAGTATCAAACAGATCTCCAGAATTTGGATGTGAGTAAGTATTTGAAGGGTAGGGCTTTAGAAGCCGGACAAACGGCCCAGCCCTCCCTCTGATCTGGTTGCATAATTCTTCGTTCTGTTCTTTTTTGTATTCTGTTGTTATGCGTAGTACGTTGTCGGATAAAGTTTTTCTCTCAAAGACGCACCTGCCTTTCCTCATCACTCAGCAGGTCTTCCATTTCACGTCGGCCAGTCTCGTCATCTTTCAGCTCCACCTCATCTGACGGTTGGTTCTGCTGGCTGGTCTGAGGTTGTGGATCGGTCAAGTGTTCAAGCAGCTCCTTAGTGTCGTCTCCCTCATCGGCTGTGGGAGTAGAGGGGGCGGCCTCGGTCACCGACTCGCACTCCCCCTCACAGCAGTCGAAGTACTCTGAATCGGACGAATTGAAGGCGCTCTCCGATTCTGACATGCCACCTTAATAAAGAAGATTCAGTTTGGGTCATATATGGGAAGCACCCCTTATACCGACCTACCCCTGCGGCCGCCGCTACCCCACAGGTATTTTTGGAAGAATTTTGCACAGAAAATTACTCAGAGGTCATACAGGCCGCAATTTCCAAACTGCCTGAGGCTGTGGTCCAAACAGGGCAAGGAAAGTTGGAAATTTACGTAGCTTAGAATGTCTTCTAAAAAGTGCTCTGAGCATAAAATTAACAGTTTTGTACACAATGAAAGACTGGGCGAGTAGGGTACAATAAACACCTTTCCATATAGTTGCAAGAGCCCAAACCGCTGCCAAACCAGGACAAGAAAAGGACGCAATCAAAAAGGTGTTCTCAAGCATAAAATTAACCGTTTTGTATGCACTTTTTATGCAGCAATGACTAAATTTTCCTGTACGAACCCTGTTATCATAACATCATGGCTAGATTACGTGTAAATGAGCTCAAAATAGCCTATTTTAACGAAACATACGCCAAAATACCTTGATTTTTGGAAAAAAGCGCACTTTTTGGATTACCTCCACAACCACCTCCCGCAGGCGTTCGTACCTCCTCAGGAATTAAAAATTTGCCGCCCCTAATCCGAAATTCTGGCCCAAAGTTTGGAGCTGCACATACCCTCTCTGATTCCACCTACTGGCAGTTCAGAGTGCAAAAAATTTGCGATTTTTTAACCGAACTAAATAGGCAGTTTCACAGCGATATTTTAATTTTATCGGACCCACTGAGCAAAGCTCCCTTCGCCGGAAAGTTAGGCGACTTTTTAAGGAAAATCGGCAATATCGATTAGGTTGTTGTTGTTGTAACTCTTTGTCCCTTCGGACTACCGTACGAGTAGCCAACTGCTACAGAGCAGGAAGAGACACAAGGTGCGTCCAGTTTGGTCCACATTTATCTACTTGCCATTGCTGACTTTCGACAGCCTAGGTTGGACTTTGTGTCGACTACTTCGCATCGCCCCGATAGGTTTCGAACCCACAAACACACCACTTCCACGGGTGCCCGGGCCGCCGTAACACACGGGATAGCGTAAACTACCCATGGGCAAGACGTATATTATGTAGGACAGGTGTCCCAGACTGACAAGAAATACCGCCAACTCTAGATTATCTGATCCATTCATGAACGCAGCACAATATACTAAAACGCATTACGATAGGCTATTCGGAGCGGGCTTAACCACACAGCAGAAAATTGAGAGACTCATATAAAGTATTATTTAATCGTTATACAGTCAGGCACTTAACGCCGTTTATGCTACTGGCACTACATGGCACCGGTACCATAATGTTACCCCAACGTTCCGGGCCTGTGGTGTAACAATGTATGGTAACCATACACATGACCATAGGTGCCGGCACCATAAATGGCGTTAAGTGCCTGACTGTTAAATACATACGACAAACAACGTCAGGGCAATTATACCACCTAGATCGGCGCTTAGTTGGTTCGATTCTCTGTTCTCCAAGATTTTTCTGTATTGGTCAAACCAAAATAGACCAGTTAGTTATCTGACTGAAACGTTGAAACGCAGATTTTCAGTCTCAGTGCGATATAATGTAAAGAAAGGACAGCTATAATAGATAGTGTAAAAATAATTGCTCTGACTCACTACAGAAACAACAGTACAAAGTAACAGTGGCGTATCCAGTATTTTGGAAGCAGGGAGTAAAATTTTGAACGCGCCTGGTTGGGCGAAAAATTATAATTGTAAAAATTAGAGTTCACACACGTATTTAAATAGATCTGGACACGCTACTGCTAAAAATCAATCATCAGTCTATCAATACTAGGAGGCTGACTCTTGCAATAAACTGCCAGTCACTTCGACTGGGTCCGAACTTTCGTACATCCACTTGACCTTCTTGGCGTCGGGCTGTCTGTCCAGATATTTCACAGGCTCCCTGCCAGAGTAAGTGTTGCCTTGCACGTCCATGGCAAAGTCTGGGTTCAGCGGATTTTCCAGAGCCTCCTCGATTTTCTCGTACACATTCTCCAAACTCAGCAAGTTATGGGCGTTCTCCTGCAAAAAATTTGTTCGTTACATCTTGCATTTACTTGCACCTACGCCGTCAACAACTCGGACGCACAGACATGGCAAAAGGGGGCTCTACACAGAGACATAGGTTGTTAAAAAACGGGAATTCATTGCAGCTTTCGTTTGAACAGACAGAACAGCTTTTAGCTTTCGCCCTTATTAGAAAGAGCGTGAAATGGCCGATCGACTGGTTGGTCGCCGGTCAAAAACAAACCACTGAGACGAGTACTGTAAACGTTTAAAGTGAACGAGTTCAACACACAGCGATTTTCTCCTGTTTTTCATGTTTTTAGTGCTCTTTTACGGATTTTAGCTAAAATTCGGAACGGGAAGCGTGTGCTAAGTTTCATACGAAGTCGGGCATGCCTTCAGTAACCAATGTTTAAAATTGATTGCTATAGTTGAAGAGGCACCAAGAGAAACCGAAGTCGCTACATACAAGTGGGTACATCGTTTTATAAGGGGCTCCACATCAGTTGAGGGCTCATATTCGACAGCCGATTGCTAAGTGCACAGCCTGCCACTTCCAGGCCTTCTCTAAAACTGATGTGGAGCCCCTTCTAAAACGATGTACCCACTTGTATGTAGCGACTTCGGTTTCTCTTGGTGCCTCTTCAACTATAGCAATAAGATTTTAAACAATGGTTACTGGAGGCATGCCCAGCTTTATAGGAAACTTAGCACACGCTCTGGTCAAATTTTAGGTAAAAACCGTAAAAGAACATTAAAAACCCGAACAACAGACGAAAGTAGCTGTGTGCTGAACTCGCTCAATTCAAGTGTTTACAGTACTCGACTCAGTGGTTTGTTCTTGACCGCTAATCAACCAATCGATCGGCCATTGCTCGCTATTTCTAATGAGAGCGAAAGCTAAAGGATCCGTGTCTTCAAACCAAAGCTGCAAATGAATTCCCGTTTTATTTAACAACCTGTACATTTAAGAGGTTTGTCATCCGTTCATGGTGAGAGGGGATTGGCAGAGGTCAGGGCGCCCTCTGGGGTCCTCTGAGCCGAAATTCTAGGGAGTTTCGGTACTAAAAACGCTCAGAAATAGCTAATCTGCGATCAAATACAGCTAAAAAGTGCTGTTTGAGAAGCAATTTTAGCAATTGTTGTGTCTGAAATTTTAAAAAATTGCAAAATTTTGTTAGTTTTTTGGCTCATAAAACCGGTCTGACGGAGTTTTCTCACCAAACTGCACAACATATACACATTTGCCTGAAAATTTAGGTCAGATTGACAACGAACCGACTGAGAACGAATCGTTAGAGTGGAGGCCAAAAAATCGATCGGTCATTTTTTGCTCAATTTGTGGATAAAAGAAGTGATATAAATGAGCTGAAACCTTAACGAAAAACACGCCAAAAACCTGAATTTTAGCCAAAAAAGCTAAGCAGCAGTTAGAGTGAAAAAGTACACCTTACCAAGTAAGTTTGTACTTCTGCTTCCTTGACTAACAAATCATTATTCTGCTCGGACAAATGTTTTTCGATCGTCTGTTCCAGTTCTATCGAAGCTTCGATCGCTTCGCGATTCTCTCGCTCGCGTCTGAAGATCAGAAACACGTAGCTGAGAAAGCTGACAGAAAACTCAACCAACACAAATTAGGCGAATGGAGACTGAATCGATTTCGATAATGGTAAGAAGGTCTACTAGCCAGCACAAAAATCACTACTACCTACCCACCTCATCGCAGCAGTTTTGGCATTTTCAGCGCTGTTTTCCTCCAAAATCTCTCTGTATTCGGCGGCTATCTGCTCTCTCATTTCGGCGAACCTGTCCTCGGCGGCTGAGGCGTCGCCAGTGGATAGTTGTTGTCGGAAATGGGCCCTTATTGACTTTATAGCATTGTTGTACATGTGACGCCGCCATAACAGTTCCTTCACTTCCTCTGCGTTCTGTGTCGCAACGTGCACAACTTGGTAGCGTTTGTGTTTGGCCGGCGGCAGGTTTGGTGGCTTGCTAAGAAACAATTTGGCTGAGTAATTTTTCAGAAACGGACAAATTAGGACAGCACGTCTATTGCAGTCAAGCAGTTAATGTCGTTTACGGTACTGGTACCTAGCCTAGTGGTGGTAAAACAAGACGGTTCTTCAAAATGAGTGTATAAAACGTTAGATAGTTTGTACTTCAGTGTATAAAACTCTCAGTTTTAGAGGCAGGGACAGATTTTTTTTGGAAATTTTCTACAAAATTAGACCGGCAGCAGAGGAAAACGTCAGTAAACTTTTATTTGAAGAAAGTGGTTGTGCAATTCTTTCAGATGCAGTTTTCTCTTTCAAACAAGTCTTGCTGATAGTAAGCTCTTCAGAAAATTCTTTCAGAGGCTCTCTTGCTTCTGTGTACTGTGCGTTGCATGGTGTAGGCTTTCCAGTAGAGTAAATTGCACTGTACTGTACAAATTCCTTGTGACAGAAAACGCTTTGTGTACCTTGTTTAAAGCAGTTCTCTCTATCAAGCAATTATGGCACTCTAACGGAAATCTGTCAAAAAAGCAGTTTTACTTTTAAGAAATCCTCCTGACACTCTTACGCAAATCATTCAAATAACAAGCAGTTTTCTTTTTCAAGAAATCCTGACACTCTTTAGCAAAATCTTTTAAAAACAGTAATTTTCCCTTCTGACACTGTAGGCAAATCCTTCAAAAAAGCAGTTTTCTTGAATTTCTGATACTCTTTAGGCAAACTTTCAAAAACAGCAATTTTGCCTTCCATTTCAAAGAATTCTGGCACTCTTTAGGCAAATCTGTCAAAAATCAGCCTTGCTTTAGAAAGAATTTTCACACTCTTTAGGCAATTCTTTCAAAAACAGCAATTTCCCCTTCCATTCCAAAGAATTCTGACACGCTTTAGGCAAATCTATAAAAAAGCAGCTTTCCCTTCCAATCCGAACAATTCTGCCACTCTTTAGGCAATCTGTCCAAAATCAGCTCTCCCTTCGTCCAAACAATTCTGCGACACTTAGCAGCTTTCCTTCCAAAGAACTCTACATTCTTCAGGCAAATCTTTAAAAAACAGTAATTTCCCCCTCCAATGCAAAGAATTCTGACACCCTTTATGCAAGTCTTTCAAAGCAGCTTTCCCTTCGAGAGAATTCTGACATATTATTTGGAAAATCTTTCAAAAGCAGCAATTTTTCTTCCAATACAAAAAATTCTGACACTCTTTAGGCAAACTTTTCAAAAACCAGCTTTCGCTTCCAAAGAATTCTGGCACTCTTTAGGAAAATCCTTCAAAAAGCAGCTTTCGCTTCCGAAGAATACTGGCACTCTTTAGGCAAATCTTTCAAAAAGCAGCTTTCTCTTCCAAATATGTCTGGCACTCTTCAGGCAAATCCTTCAGAATGCGGCTTTCGCTTCCAAAGAATTCTGGCGCTCTTTAGACAAACCTTTCAAAAAGGAGCTTTCCTTCTAAAGAATTCTGCACTCTTTAGGCAAATCTTTGAAGAAGCAGCTTTCGCTTCCAAAGAATTCTGGCACTCTTTAAGCAAATCTTTGAAAAAGCAGCATTCGCTTCCAAAGAATTCTGGCACTCTTTAGGGAAATCTTTCAAAAACAGTAATTTTCCCTTCCAATCCAAAGAATTCTAGCACTCTTTAGGCAAATCTTTGAAAAAGCAGCTTTCGCTTCCAAAGAATTCTGGCACTCTTTAAGCAAATCTTTGAAAAAGCAGCTTTCGCTTCCAAAAAATTCTGACACTCTTTAGGGAAATCTTTCAAAAACAGTAATTTTCCCTTCCAATCCAAAGAATTCTAGCACTCTTTAGGCAAATCTTTGAAAAAGCAGCTTTCGCTTCCAAAGAATTCTGGCACTCTTTAAGCAAATCTTTGAAAAAGCAGCTTTCGCTTCCAAAGAATTCTGACACTCTTTAGGGAAATCTTTCAAAAACAGGAATTTTCCCGTCCAATCCAAAGAATTCTGCCAGTTTTTAGGCAAATCTTTCAAAAAGCAACTTTCTCTTCCGAAGAATTATGGAACTCTTTAGGGAAATCTTTCAAAAAGCAGCTTTCTCTTCTAAAGAATTCTAGCACTCTTTAGGCAAATCTTTCAGAATGCAGCCTTCCCTTCCAAAGAATTCTACATTCTTCAGGCAAACCTTTCAAAAACAGTAATTTTCCCTTCCAATCCAAAGAATTCTAGCACTCTTTAGGCAAATCTTTGAAAAAGCAGCTTTCGCTTCCAAAGAATTCTGGCGCTCTTTAGGCAAATTTTTCAAAAAGCAGCTTTCTCTTCCAAATAATTCTGGCACTCTTTAGGCAAATCCTTCAAAAAGCAGCTTTCGCTTCCAAAGAATACTGGCACTCTTTAGGCAAATCTTTCAGAATGCAGCCTTCCCTTCCAAAGAATTGTACATTCTTCAGGCAAACCTTTCAAAAACAGTAATTTTCCCTTCCAATCCAAAGAATTCTAGCACTCTTTAGGCAAATCTTTCAAAAAGCAGCTTACTCTTCCAAAGAATTCTGGCTCTCTTTAGGCAAATCTTTCAAAAAGCAGCTTTCTCTTTCCAAGAATTATGGAACTCTTTAGGTAAATCTTTCAAAAAGCAACTTTCTCTTCCAATGAATTCTGGCACTCTTTAGACAAACCTTTCAAAAAGGAGCTTTCCTTCCAAAGAATTCTGCACTCTTTAGGCAAATCTTTGAAGAAGCAGCTTTCGCTTCCAAAGAATTCTGGCACTCTTTAAGCAAATCTTTGAAAAAGCAGCATTCGCTTCCAAAGAATTCTGACACTCTTTAGGGAAATCTTTCAAAAACAGTAATTTTCCCTTCCAATCCAAAGAATTCTAGCACTCTTTAGGCAAATCTTTGAAAAAGCAGCTTTCGCTTCCAAAGAATTCTGGCACTCTTTAAGCAAATCTTTGAAAAAGCAGCTTTCGCTTCCAAAAAATTCTGACACTCTTTAGGGAAATCTTTCAAAAACAGTAATTTTCCCTTCCAATCCAAAGAATTCTAGCACTCTTTAGGCAAATCTTTGAAAAAGCAGCTTTCGCTTCCAAAGAATTCTGGCACTCTTTAAGCAAATCTTTGAAAAAGCAGCTTTCGCTTCCAAAGAATTCTGACACTCTTTAGGGAAATCTTTCAAAAACAGGAATTTTCCCGTCCAATCCAAAGAATTCTGCCAGTTTTTAGGCAAATCTTTCAAAAAGCAACTTTCTCTTCCGAAGAATTATGGAACTCTTTAGGGAAATCTTTCAAAAAGCAGCTTTCTCTTCCAAAGAATTCTAGCACTCTTTAGGCAAATCTTTCAGAATGCAGCCTTCCCTTCCAAAGAATTCTACATTCTTCAGGCAAACCTTTCAAAAACAGTAATTTTCCCTTCCAATCCAAAGAATTCTAGCACTCTTTAGGCAAATCTTTGAAAAAGCAGCTTTCGCTTCCAAAGAATTCTGGCGCTCTTTAGGCAAATTTTTCAAAAAGCAGCTTTCTCTTCCAAATAATTCTGGCACTCTTTAGGCAAATCCTTCAAAAAGCAGCTTTCGCTTCCAAAGAATACTGGCACTCTTTAGGCAAATCTTTCAGAATGCAGCCTTCCCTTCCAAAGAATTGTACATTCTTCAGGCAAACCTTTCAAAAACAGTAATTTTCCCTTCCAATCCAAAGAATTCTAGCACTCTTTAGGCAAATCTTTGAAAAAGCAGCTTTCGCTTCCAAAGAATTCTGGCACTCTTTAAGCAAATCTTTGAAAAAGCAGCTTTCGCTTCCAAAGAATTATGGAACTCTTTATTTAGGCAAATAGGCTTTAGGAAAATCTTTCAAAAACAGGAATTTTCCCGTCCAATCCAAAGAATTCTGCCAGTTTTAGGCAAATCTTTCAAAAAGCAGCTTTCTCTTCTGAAGAATTATGGAACTCTTTATTTAGGCAAATCTTCCAAAAGCAGCTTTCGCTTCCAAAGAACTCTGGCACTCTTTAGGCATATCTTTCAAAAACAGGAATTTTCCCTTCCAATCCAAAGAATTCTAGCACTCATTAGGCAAATCTTCCAAAAGCAGCTTTCTCTTTCAAATAATTCTGGCACTCTTTAGGCAAATCCTTCAAAAAGCAGCTTTCGCTTCCAAAGAATTCTGGCGCTCTTTAGGCAAATCTTTCAAAAAGCAGCTTTCTCTTCCAAATATTTATGGAACTCTTCAGGCAAATCTTTCAGAATGCGGGGCTTTCGCTTCCAAAGAATTCTGGTGCTCTTTAGGCAAATCTTTCAAAAAACAGCTTTCTCTTCCAAATAATTATGGAACTCTTTAGGCAAATCTTTCAAAAAGCAGCTTTCTCTTCCAAACAATTATGGAACTCTTTAGGCAAATCTTTTAAAAAGCAGCTTTCTCTTCCAATGAATTCTGGAATTCTTTAGGCAAACGTTTCAGAATGCAGCCTTCCCTTCCAAAGAATTCTACATTCTTCAGGCAAACCTTTCAAAAACAGTAATTTTCCCTTCCAATCCAAAGAATTCTGACACCCTTTATGCAAGTCTTTCAAAGCAGCTTTCCCTTCGAAAGAACTCTGACATTCTTTTTGGAAAATCTTTCAAAAGCAGCAATTTTTCTTCCAAACCAAAGAATTCTGGCACTCTTTAGGCAAATCTTTCAAAAAGCAGCTTTCTCTTCCAAAGAATTCTGGCTCTCTTTAGGCAAATCTTTCAAAAAGCAGCTTTCTCTTTCCAAGAATTATGGAACTCTTTAGGTAAATCTTTCAAAAAGCAACTTTCTCTTCCAATGAATTCTGGCACTCTTTAGACAAACCTTTCAAAAAGGAGCTTTCCTTCCAAAGAATTCTGAACTCTTTAGTCAAATCTTTGAAGAAGCAGCTTTCGCTTCCAAAGAATTCTGGCACTCTTTAAGCAAATCTTTGAAAAAGCAGCATTCGCTTCCAAAGAATTCTGACACTCTTTAGGGAAATCTTTCAAAAACAGTAATTTTCCCTTCCAATCCAAAGAATTCTAGCACTCTTTAGGCAAATCTTTGAAAAAGCAGCTTTCGCTTCCAAAGAATTCTGGCACTCTTTAAGCAAATCTTTGAAAAAGCAGCTTTCGCTTCCAAAAAATTCTGACACTCTTTAGGGAAATCTTTCAAAAACAGTAATTTTCCCTTCCAATCCAAAGAATTCTAGCACTCTTTAGGCAAATCTTTGAAAAAGCAGCTTTCGCTTCCAAAGAATTCTGGC
Source organism: Sabatieria punctata (assembly GCA_030248155.1). Classification (NCBI taxonomy): domain Eukaryota; kingdom Metazoa; phylum Nematoda; class Chromadorea; order Araeolaimida; family Comesomatidae; genus Sabatieria; species Sabatieria punctata. Next base: position 196,275 of record JASANB010002293.1, read on the forward strand.
ACTCTTTAAGCAAATCTTTGAAAAAGCAGCTTTCGCTTCCAAAGAATTCTGACACTCTTTAGGGAAATCTTTCAAAAACAGGAATTTTCCCGTCCAATCCAAAGAATTCTGCCAGTTTTTAGGCAAATCTTTCAAAAAGCAACTTTCTCTTCCGAAGAATTATGGAACTCTTTAGGGAAATCTTTCAAAAAGCAGCTTTCTCTTCCAAAGAATTCTAGCACTCTTTATTTAGGCAAATCTTCAAAAAGCAGCTTTCGCTTCCAAAGAACTCTGGCACTCTTTAGGCATATCTTTCAAAAACAGGAATTTTCCCTTCCAATCCAAAGAATTCTAGCACTCTTTAGGCAAATCTTCCAAAAGCAGCTTTCTCTTTCAAATAATTCTGGCACTCTTTAGGCAAATCCTTCAAAAAGCAGCTTTCGCTTCCAAAGAATTCTGGCGCTCTTTAGGCAAATCTTTCAAAAAGCAGCTTTCTCTTCCAAATATTTATGGAACTCTTCAGGCAAATCTTTCAGAATGCGGGGCTTTCGCTTCCAAAGAATTCTGGTGCTCTTTAGGCAAATCTTTCAAAAAACAGCTTTCTCTTCCAAATAATTATGGAACTCCTTAGGCAAATCTTTCAAAAAGCAGCTTTCTCTTCCAAACAATTATGGAACTCTTTAGGCAAATCTTTTAAAAAGCAGCTTTCTCTTCCAAAGAATTCTAGCACTCTTTAGGGAAATCTTCCAAAAGCAGCTTTCGCTTCCAAAGAACTCTGGCACTCTTTGGGCAAATCTTTCAAAAACAGGAATTTTCCCTTCCAATCCAAAGAATTGTGGCACTCTTTAGGCAAATCTGCAGATATCGGTTCCAAAGAATTCTGGCACTCTTTAGGTACATAAACCTTTCAAGAAAGAAGTTTTCTCTTTCAAGCAGTTCTAACACTCCTTAGGAAAACCTTTCAACAAAGCAGTTTTCTCATTCAAGCAATTCTGCTCTAAGGGCAAGCTCTTGAATTGAAAAGGAATTTGTTTCAAGCAAATTATTCTGAGTGTAAACACTTTAGGTACATAGGTCTTAACAAAAAGCAGTTTTCCCTTTGAAGTAATTCTTTCTGACAGTAAACTCTTTAGGTAGCTCTTTCAATAAGTAGCTTTCTCTTTGAAGTAATTCTTTCTGACAGTAAACTCTTTAGGTAGCTCTTTCAATAAGCAGTTTTCTCTTCGAAGTAATTCTTTTTGACAGTAACTCTTTAGGTAGCTCTTTCAATACGTAGTTTTCTCTTTGAAGTAATTCTTTCTGACAGTAAACTCTTTAGGTAGCTCTTTCAATAAGCAGTTTTCTCTTTGAAGTAATTCTTTCTGACAGTAAACTCTTTAGGTAGCTCTTTCAATAAGCAGTTTTCTCTTTGAAGTAATTCTTTCTGACAGTAAACTCTTTAGGTAGCTCTTTCAATAAGTAGTTTTCCCTTTGAAGTAATTCTTTCTGACAGTAAACTCTTTCAAAAAGTAGTTTTCTCTTTGAAGTAATTCTTTCTGACAGTAAACTCTTTAGGTAGCTCTTTCAATAACTAGTTTTCTCTTTGAAGTAATTCTTTCTGACAGTAAACTCTTTCAAAAAGTAGTTTTCTCTTTGAAGTAATTCTTTCTGACAGTAAACTCTTTAGGTAGCTCTTTCAATAAGTAGTTTTCTCTTTGAAGTAATTCTTTCTGACAGTAAACTCTTTAGGTAGCTCTTTCAAAAGGTAGTTCTCTCTTTGAAGTAATTCTTTCTGACAGTAAACTCTTTAGGTAGCTCTTTCAGGAAGTACTAGTTTTCTCTTTGAAGTAATTCTTTCTATTTGATAAGCTCTTTATGCAGCGTTCTTTCAGAAAGCAGTTTTCTCTGGCAGACAGTTATTTCTGGGAACACGTAATTGAAAGAAAGCAGGAGTAGCAAAAGCTGAGCGCAGTTCGAAACCCAACGCTATGCACCGGTGCAAGGCAAATGTGGCGAGACGCTTGTTTACTCCAGTCGCCTGTTTCCTTCCAGGTGCGGCGTCTCAAGATAAGCAGCTTACAACGAGCCAGCCCAGCCGCGCCCAGCCCACACGGTTTAAGATATGTCTACATGGCCCATACAATTAAGCCAGACATGGGCTAGCATTTCGACTGAGGGGACGTAGAATTTTCAATTCGTTGGGGGGGGCTGAGGGGGTAGGAGCGCCTGAGGGGGTGGTAAGCCTAAAAGTCCGATTTTTGGCTAAAATCAAGGCTTTTGGCATATTTTTCATTAAAATAAGCTAGTCTGAGCTCACTTACACCTAATCCAGTCATATTTTTATAATAATTTTCTATACAAAATTCTTCCAAAAAATTCCTGAGGGGGATAGCGGCCGGCTGAGGGGGGTTGTCAGAGCCTGAGGGGGTCAACCCCCCTAGAGCTCCCTTACCCATGTCCGACTTAAGCCCCAACAAAAACTAATCATAAGCCTTGGCTGCCAGTAAAATCATTTAGAACGCATTCTGAGCATAAAATTGACAGGTCACAATTTTTATTCGTTTGTCTTATTTTTGCCCAATTTATTTTTACCTAATCCGCTACTGGGGGCAGGGGTGTACACGCTAAACATACAACCCTAGGATATACTACTGTTCAAGCCATGGTTTCAAAACGAAGTTTACCTTTCTAGCAATTTTTTCTCACAGTAAACAGTTCAGGCAGTTTTTTAATTTTTTTAATACAGTCATGTCTCGTTAATCCGGACCTCGTTAATCCGGATTTTCGCCTTCCGGACACGAATAGGCCAGGTCCCAATTTTACCCCATGTTGTATGACTCGTTATCCGGATCCGGATTCGTTAATCCGGACAGAAGATTTGGGGTCCCAACTTCGAAATTTGTATGGTAAAGTGATTCGTTAATCTGGATTTGGTTAATTTGGACAAAATCCATGCGCAATTTTTCAATTCAGGACTGAATTTTCAATTGAATAATGCTTTTCGTTGAGTCAGAATGTGATTATTTTTGCCTTTTTAGGAGCTATAATCAGCTGAAATAAGTTTTTGGGTTTTAATTAGGAGGTACAGCTGCAGAATCCGATATGCAACTAACAAAAAGTTGTCATTTAGGCCTTTGACCCGAAAAACAGTGTTTTAGCTTTGATTCGTTAATCCGGAAATTCGCTAATCAGGACAAAATTGGCTGGTCCCAACTTGTCCGGATTAACGAGACATGACTGTATATACTTTTCTCCTTCAAGCAATTCTTGGTGACAGCATAGCAAAGGGCACTGAAATTGAGGAATTTCTACAGAAAGGAAAGTCACATTTACTAGCCATCTTTTTGAAATTTAGCCCTTGAGGTACACGGGTGCCCAGTCAGTAGTACTGTATTTATGTTATGCCAAATGAGGATCCGCTTTACAAGTTTCATTCGAGGCTATACTCTTGGTATTACTAAAAGATCACAGTTTAGGTGGACCGCCCTAGCTCTTAGTTTTCGGCACACAACACCGACAGCAGGAGTTGTAAGTTTCACACCAAACTTGTGCAGGTACAATGTAGGTACCCAAAGGCATTGATAATAAATCATGAGTGATGGCGAAAAACTGTCCTTTCCTGTGTTGGACTGCAGTAGGATATCAATAGAAAGCTTGAAATGTGCTAAATAAATGGACCAAAATATTACCATATCCTTATTCCTCTCTATTTCCGTTTAAAAACCCCAACAACACTGCATTACGTAGTACATACGTATCTATATTACTGACACTCTTTTAAGCAATTATTTCTGATAGTAAAAGTTTCAGACCATTCTTTCAAAACGCTTTTTTGTCTTTCAAGCAATTGTTTCCGACAGTAACTCTTTAGGTAGTTCTTTAAAAATCAGTTTTGTCTTTCAAACAATTCTGTCAGACTGTAAACTCTTCAAGTATTCCTTTAAAAGCAGTTTTCTGTTTTGCTATTCTTTCAAAAAACAGCTTTCAGTTGCAATTCAAAGTAAGCTGTTGTGAGTTTTCGAGCCACCGAACCAGCAGGACTTGGAATTTTCGGGCCAAACTTTCGCAATAGGTACCTAGTTATCTGGTTAATAAATGCTGAAAATCTGAGCCGAATTCATAGAGAAATGACTGAGAACGAACTGTTTGAGTAAACTCTCCTTCCTGCTGGAGTGTCTAAAGGCTAGCAGCTTTACAACGAGCGAGCCGAACGGCGTCGAGAGCACACGCTTTAAGATGCAATTGCATCCTACACGCTTAACGAAAAGCTAATCTTATACCGGCAGCCTTGGCTGCCGGTAAAAATACCGGATTATCCGGTATAATATACCGGATTACGGTTGCATCTCTAGATATATATAGATCTAACATGACATGAAGATTTTTGGAATTTTGCCAAGAAATAATCGATAATCGATGTTTATCGATAAAACTTGTTAATTTATAATAAAGTTATGATCATTAAAAGTATTTTTAATCTGGGGCCGGTTCCTGATTTTACGCCCGGAAACTACCTATATATCTACATTTAGCCAAGTTTTTTTTATGAAATTTTCGGTATGGGCCTGATAATAGGGGAATATATAGGTACCTGACCCCTGACCCTGTTACATGTATGCTTACTTACTTACCCAGGAGGGGGAAATTTTCTCCTCATCAGCCGCATTTGAATATGATGATGATGAGTGCAAGACAAGCGCATCTGTCTTACCAGCGATAAACCAGAGTTCATGTTTTTGTCCGAAAGCTGTTCAATTTAGGTATACCGATCACTTTCTTCTAGATCTACTTTCTAACTAACCAACCACTTCAGCACTCCTCTGGCTGCTCATCCTTCACCGGGCGGGCACAAATCGCCTCCCCAAGAAGTTGGAAAGTTGGAAAATGGAAAATGCTTTTTAACAATTTGGAAATTAGGAAAACATGCACAAGAACAACCAACATGACCGGATGCAAAAAAATTGCATATTAGCTGATCGGAATGCATACAATTAACTGAAGAGCGGTATGAGATCCCGCCATCACAATGGACTCGTGTCTTTCCAAAAGTGCCGCAACAGAAGAATGGCTATGATTGCGCTGTTTTCGTCTGTGCTTTTGCTGCATAAACTTCACTTTCAGGCTGATATATTGCACTGGAGACAGCTTTGTGCCTGCCTGCCTATCTTTTTGCGCACAAGATAGCCAAACGTTTTAGATTTTCTGTTGTGATACAGTACGTGCACGAAATAAGTCGGTTTACAGTCATCATAAACCCAACTCTGAATCTTTATTAGCTTAGATTTAGGTTTGTTGACAGGTCACCAAACGGCAGTGCAAACATAGATGACAGACAAGCAGAAAAACGGGTAGCATTCTGGGATGGGAAGCCAAACGGGGTCTGTGTGCAAGGCCACAGAATACGAGTTCTTCAGCTTTAGCTTGCCAGGAATGGACTTGCACAAAGTAAGATTTTTAATAATTCGACTTATTGAATGTAACAATTTCGTGACAACAATCGTTTTCAGCATGAGCTGTTGCGCTCATTTTCTTCGTTTACCCTTAGCTAATGCTTATTTCCTTCTCTTATGGCGTAACTTGCGATTTTACAACTTTCCTACTTCCGAGGAGGCGATTTGTGACATTGGAAAACCCGAAAAACTTAGTGTACCACAGCATATCGCACCTCTGTACCGTTTCCGTTTTTCTGTAGAGGCGATTTGTATACGCGCCATCCTTCACCACACCATCAATCGCTCTGGAGCGTCGTCGTTGGTATCTGTCTCCCGATCAAAGTCGCCCATTGTTTAGGCGGTCTGTACCAAAGTGGACCTAGTACAATTTTAGATCGTTTCAACTTCGGCAATGCTGTGAAGTGAAACAGAGTCTTTTATATGCACATACACATGACCTGACGTCAGAAACCGAAGAATGGGATTAACCTATGAAGAGTCTGTTGACTCGGAGCAGTTTTCACAGTTCGTTCATTCCCCGATTGTCAGGCACAGCGGCGGCCAGTCGACACTCGTTGAAAGGGGAGTGATGAAGAGTTTGCTAGTTTGTGTGGGTGTTGTTGTGTGCATCTTCCTGTGCGGTTGTTGTGTATGATTCAGTGAGTGCGTGTGTGTGTTGTGTTACACAAGAACTAACTAGTAAAGACTCTCAACTCCATTTCACCTATTAGAGCAGAACCAGTTTTAATGTACAACGCGTGTTGGTGTCACAACCATAACTCTTGCTGTTTGCTTGTATCCGTCCGGGCCAGGCCAGGAGTCGTGTACAACTCTATCCGCAAAAAGGTTTTATTACTAAGCAAAGACCCACATGGCTGGCGGTCAGTTAAGTCAGTGGCGTATCCAGGAGGGTGTGTACACCCCCCTTTGCGGTGGAGCTAGGAAGAAAAAGTCTGTCAAAAATATAAGAAACTAATGAATTATGTACTAAAACTGTCTATTTTGTGCTCAGAATGCCTTCTAAATGCGTTTTTGAAGGCCAAATTTTCAAAATTTTCTCGTCCTGGTCGGGCAGAAGCCCAACCAGGCCATTATAAACTACTAAAGCTTGTAATTTCTGTTAATTTTAAGCTCGGAGTGCGTTTTAAACGCGTTTTTGAAGGCTAATTTTGCTAAATTTTCTTGCCCTGGTTGGGCAGCGGCCCAACCAGGCACTTTCAAAATTTCACACCCCCTCCCCCCTTTCCAAAATCCTGGATACGCCACTGACCAAGCCTCAAGTATGTCTAAAAAACCTGGATAATAAAGTCGGGTATTTTGGGACGACGCCGTTTATGGACGGCCCAAAATCCTACTCAGTCCCGAATAGTGAGCAACCGAATCAATCAGACCAAGCGCAAAAAATGACAAATACTGTAAATATTTCCAAAAAATAATAAAAATAAAAAAGATTACAAATTGATCAAAATCAAGATAATTTGAGAAGCTTTTGGAGAAGATTTTTTGCAAAAATTATCATAAAATTTGTCTCAACTCAGGGCTGCTTGAAATTTTTGGAGTGAAGGGAAAGGCAATGTTGCGCAATTGATAAAAGTCTAATCTGACACATTTAAACAGAACGAATTTATCAGCTTAGACCTTAAAAAAGCCTAAGTCCAAATTTATTTAAAAAAGATTTTCATAAATTAGTATATTGTAGGCAATGAAACTGGGCCTTGACACTTAACCAGGGTAGCCTAAGGGTACAGTCATGTCTCGTTAATCCGGACATGTTGGGACCGGCCAATTTTGTCTGGATTAGCGAATTTCCGGATTAACGAATCAAAGCTAAAACACCGTTTTTCGGGTCAAAGGCCTAAATGACAGCTTTTTGTTAGTTGCATATCAGATTCTGCAGCTGTACCTCCTAAATAAAACCCAAAAACTTATTTCAGCTGATTATGGCTCCTAAAAAGGCAAAAGTAATCACGTTCTGACTCAACGAAAAGCATTATTCAATTGAAAATTCACACCTGAATTGAAAAATTGCGCATGGATTTTGTCCAAATTAACCAAATCCGGATTAACGAATCACTTTACCATACAAATTTCGAAGTTGGGACCCTAAATCTTCTGTCCGGATTCACGAATCCGAATCCGGATTAACGAGTCATATAACATGGCGGAAAATTGGGACCTGGCCTAATCTTGTCCGGAAGGCGAATATCCTGATTAACGAGGTCCGGATTAACGAGACATGACTGTATTGCAAATAGCACACTCAAATTAAAGGCAAACGAAATGTTTCTCTTTAAAATCTCTCTTCTCGTTTAGACTATTTCTGGAGTGAGGTTCAATTGAAGTTTAGGTGCTGGGAATGAACTGTGTGTACGTAGGTAGTTAGTTAGGTTGCTAAGTTTGTAAGTAACTCAGACAGACAGACAAAGACTCCTCGTAGGAGGTCTGAACAGGTTTTCCGCCTATCTGCTTGATTTAGTGGCCCCTAATTTGTTTCGGCCCATTGCTTGCGTCGGCAACTGATCGCCTTGATTGGCACCAGCTCTAATTTATTACGGGCCGCCATGCTACTACACACAGACAAACCAAATGCACACTACCGTATAGATACAGTAACAAATGACTACAATAAAGAACAATGGCAAGGTAGCTGGAGAGAGAGAGAGACGTACAGGAATCATTGCACATACCAGTTTCGAGAACACGGGAAGAAGAACATAATATTATACAAATAAGGTGAGAAAGCGAACAATGGCCTTAAATGGCAACGTCCGGACGTGCGAAATAGGCCGGCGCACTTTGGAACTCGTTAAGGTAAGGGGAGTGGCTGTAGAATCTACTGCTGCTCTTTCGTTCCTCCTCCTTCTCCTCGGCTGCTTGTCGTCTGAAATATGCAAATTAGTCTTATTCATTTAACTTTACGGGCGTTTCGGAGTCTCTTCCCAGCCACCCACACATGGGCCGAAAAGGGCTTTTTGTCCGAGGGTTGTTGATTCCCAAAAATAGGTCGCCAAAATTTTAGAGGGGCTATGAGTCGTGGAGGGGGCATGACCAAAATTGTCCGCTTCATTTTCCCCAATAAAGGTCGCTCTGGAATTTCTGAGGGGTATAGGCGCCAATATCCAAAACAGCTTATGGACCCCCCCCCCCGGCCCAAAAATACAGTACTGTGGCAACTGCAAATCTCAACCGATTTGAATGAATCTTTTTAAATGAAAGCCAGATAAATTCTTGACGCATTGGTGCAATTTTTATTAAGATAAGCCTGCTATGCCTACGTAGCTGATGCTTTAGATATTTACGTTCAAATTCAAAACAGAGATTTCGGCATGAACAAGAGCGATTCGGTTGCACTTCATAATAAAACAGATTCCTACTGCTAAAGGCTAACACGACTTTGCGGTGAAGTAACCGAACGTATACGTCACCAGTCTTCATTGACGTTACCTCGTGACGTTAGACCTTACGTTCATTGCCAGAAGCTGAGTGTCCAGATACACCTTTGATCAATCTTTCATTAACATATCAGTCTTTCATTTAAAAACGGATTCATTCAAATCGGTTGAGATTTACGGGTGGAAAAGTAAAAAATCTGCAGGGTTGTTTAGTCACTCGTGTCAAGAATCTGTTTGTTTAATCGGTGCTTCAACTTTGACGGTAAATATCTCAGGAAGCAAGCAGAGTATCTTAGCAGAAATTTCACCAACGTGTCAAGAATTTATTTCTCTTTCATCAGCAAAAAGATTCATTCAAATCGGTTGAGATTTCCGGCTGCTACAGTAAAGAATCAGCCGGATTGTTTTTAGCACACTATACCTTGTACAGGCTAAGCTAGGTTTGCCTGGCGAATTGCGAGGGAAGCAGCGTGCATTTCACTTATGCATGACGCACTGATGCTCCGATTTTGATACATCGACACTACCCCCCACCAATTTGGAAGTTAACAGCTTCTGTTCAGCACCGTGATCAAGTTTTAAGCTTCGACATTGATCGGGATTAGGCTTAGGATGAACTTAAACGTGCTTTTAGGATCTATCTTAGCCTCAGCTTAATCAGTTAGGTTTTTCGCTAGTGCGCGGGGATAGTGTCCACAATTGCCACTTTTTAGCGAAAAACAGCAGCGCCGCTACGCCACTTCCATTCCATCTCTGAAAATTGGCTACCGTAGTTAGAAGATAGATGTTTTCGTGTTGAAAAACCGAAGACTATGTCGAGTACGGTAGCTAGAAACGAACGGATCTAAGAGAAGCGAAAATTTTTTAACAAAGCAGAAACCGAGTGGATTGTGAATGGCCTATACATTAAAAGGTAAAGCATGTAGTACCTCCATTTTGTTCTCCTGTTCTGGAACCAGGTTTTCACTTGAGCGTCGCTCATCTGAAGATTCTTGGCCAGACTGGCCCGTTCTGTGGAGGCGAGGTATTTCTGCGAGCGGAACCGACTTTCCAGTTCAGTCACCTGACCTTTGGTGAAGGAGGTTCGGGGCTTCTTGTGCTTGGGAATAGCGCGGCTTTGGTACGGATGACCCACTCTCCGGCCTGAAATGCTTATTACATACACTTCCATTTCCTAAAGAGACTTTACTGATCAGTCAGAAAGAACCACCCGGCTGTGAAATAAGTTTTACCCAGTGAAGTTTTAAATTCGAATTTTCTTAGAATTTAATTTTCTAAAAAAAATTCGTAGCCTGCCAATTTGAGACTACAGGGTGGGGCTTCTGTCGGATATTTTCAACTTAGGTAAGTTTCCAACAGAGATTCAGCTTTGGCGCAAATTTTCGCACTACCCGTCTGACTCACATGTACGGTACTTTTATTGCCGAGCGAATCAGGCGAAAACAAAATTCCCCAGCTTTTATTGGCACGTAAACAACGCAAACCTAAGAAGGCACAATTTGAGTGAGAACTCGAGAAAAATATTTACGAGCCGCCGAAATCGTTTACCCATTTTTCAGCGCTATAATGCATTTCATTTCAAATGGGCGGTTGGATCAAAGAAAATAGAACAGAGAGATTTTTGCAAAAACGCACGGCGCCTCAACGCTGCGGCTAAGTAGGATGAAACTGACATTTGCATTAATCACTGCGTTTACAGTTTACAGATTGCCCGGTCATCCAGTGAAAAACATTTTCAGTTTTTACACTCATGTCGCAGAAAAACTTTGACGAGTTCAATTACTGGATTGAAAAGAAATTTCGAAACAAGAATCGTTTTGAGACACCTAATTTAAGTGCAGGCATACATCTAACAGGGCTGGGGTGGGGTGGGCGTTTCCGACAGGTGGGGGTTTCGCCCAGAGGATGGTCCAAAATTTCAAAAAGCTCCAAAACGCCTGAAAATGCGTTTTTTGCATGCTTTATTCATTAAGGATGCTAAAAAAACGCTATTTCAAGCTGCCGAATAGCGTTTTAGAGCTAAAAACAAACAAAAAATAACAAAAAGGTTTCTAAACACACCGATTTCTTTTAAATATCAGCAGTTAAAACGCCAAATTCTGTTTCCTAATGGCTTTTCAATTGAATTTTAGGCTAAAAATTTGTGATTTCTGAGCCAGTTTGCTAGCACTGGAACCGCAACTAGTATTCGTATTTTTGCGTGGTGGGTCCCTAAACTCCCTCAGGGGGAGTGAGGAGACAAACCCCTCCTAGTACATTGTATGGTTGACCATATCCGGAATTGCATATTGGTGTAACGTTTGAGTTAGTCACTCAATTTGGTTGAAATTTTAACACAACATGCACAAACTCTGAAAATTTTAGCCAAGTTGGTTACCTCAACCACTAGTTACCTGTTCACTTTGAACACGTGGACGTTCATAACTAATGGTTGAATGGCAGACTTGGTCAAAACTTTCAGAGTAAAAACTATGAGGATTTGTGCCTGTGGTGTTAAAATTTCAGCGAACACAAAAGACCAAACCCTGATAGATTAATGGTGCACCCATGAACAAATACAGTATAGCCTCTAAAGATAAAAGCCTCAAAATAGATGAAAGCCTGAATTTGGAAGGAAGTTAAGAGAAAAAAATAACACCACTAACCATTCACAATTCTCTCTGAAAGAGTCTTCTCTGCAGCTCAAAAAGTAGAGGACCAAGAATCCGGCTGAATCGGCTGTTTTTCCACCTCCTCGCGACACCATTCTTTAGCTTGGACTACGGTAAAAGCACTACTGGTCTTGGTGTGAAACTGGTTCCAGTTCACCTCACTATTCTGCGCGTTTGTGTCCAATTCGAGAATTCGCTCGATTCCGAACGCCAAATTTGGAGCTTTCTGCTCGTCAGCCATTGGCCGGGGGCAGGTGACCATAATAATAATAATAGTTCCGGTGTCGTCTGGCTTTTTAGTGCAAATTAAACTCGGCTTTTTTAATTCTCCCCACGGGTCGGGCTAAGCGCATTAGAACGGACAGGGGTCAATTGGATTGGAGGGCTTAATCAAGGAGATGCCCAATTACACCAATCGCTACTGTAGATGGCCGTAGAGAGATAAACGTTTGCACCGGCGCCGCGCGTTCGCGCTCGGCTTGAGGTGGTCGCCGTCGCGGGCGGCGCTGATTGGCTCGACAACCTTGGACGACCCGTTAATCGGCAGCGCCGACTCTTTACGGCCGCACGCATGTTTGTCTTTATTGCATAGATGACCCCAATTAACGGTAGTAGCGGCGCGTGCTACCAGTGACCCGAGCTAATCGATCGAGTCAGACGATACCAACTAAGTGTTGCCCAATTTATTGGCCGCTAACTGTTTACAAGTGGTAAAGAGAAGAAATCTATCAGTTTGTTTGTAAACGCTTTCGCTCGTCTTTTGAACAAAGTTTAAGCAAAACACAGTTTAACCAGCTGTGAAAATCATCGTCCTTTCAACAGCGAACAAGCAACTTCAATTATTACCATTGCCGGTTTTTTACCGCAGAAAACGTCCATTTCATTTAGTCTTCTTGGCACTTTTTCACAAATTCTAATCTAAATAAGTAGGAAGTACCCTATATGGCAAACTGATTTCTGGTTGAGCGCGCCTCTGTGATTTTTTCAACAAACCTGATAAGAAAATATAGCTTGTTTCTTTAGTGAAACTCATGGATTTTTAGGCTTTAAACTATTTTTCGTCATATTTTTATCTCTTCCAGGACAAAATGTCTTATCTGAATTACCGCCCATGGGCGTTTATTTGGAAAGGCTTTCCGAACAATCGCCCAGGGGGGGGGCCACTATTTTAGGGGCGTTATGGAAAAGCCCAGTGCTAATGCACGAAACAGTTGTGTGTTGCCTTGTGCCTCTGGGTTCGGAGTCTCAGACGAACAGATCTGTTTAGAAAGTAGGCGAACAATAACGTCAGTGTTCGCCTAAGGATGTGATTTGGAAAGAGTTAAAAGAGCAGATTTTCCTCCTCTCTTTCCTATTTGTGATCGTCAGATATTCGCGTTCTTTACGGTTAATTTCATCGGAAATTCGTTTATATTGTCGAAGCAAAAGCTACTCTTTCTATACGCTTTCCAAATCACTTGATTGGTCTAACACTAACCTTTTTCTCCGTCTATTTTCTAGGTAAATTGATTTGTGTTCCTACGCGAACAGACTTCTTTCTAAAGAACCGCTACTAGGTTGATTTTAAACGGTTGGTAAGTCAGGCCCAGCTGACCTATTAACAAAACCGAATTTTTCTTTGTGCTGATTTGCTGAGGTGCATGAAAAGAATGTAGACGGGAAGACAGATGAGCCGGGTCAAGTCTCAGCGGAAAGACAGATAGAAGGCGTTTTTCTAGCGCCCGGCACCTGATTGAATCGTAATGTTTAGTTGGCCTGAGGGCCCGCCGACATAACAGCCGTAACGAGACGCACCCCAGTCATCTGTGTGTATTATGCCTTCAGACTTGAAACTACTTGACGCCGGCGTCTAAATGCACACGCGCCTCTGGGCTCCCTGCGCCGACTTAACTGTCAACTCTGTTTAACTTCAAGACTCTAGGAAAACACTTTGTGCCCCCTAACTACGTGCGGCCTGTCTGACATACTGTAGACCCACATCACACCACAACCAACTTAAAAATTCGGGCGAGTACTAAAAGTCGCGTTGCGGGCTAAAAGTCAGTTGGCTTAAATACAGCTAAAAATCGCTGTTTTAGTGGCACTTTTTTCGAATTTGCTGACCTACTGTACACTGCTTTCATCCAATCCAAACAAAATCATTTTTTTCTTCCTACATCTACCAGAAAGACTGCCCCTGGGTACGTTACTGCTATAGGAGAAAGTGTGTACAATGTTGATCACAAGTCGATAAAATCTGAATTCACGCAGTAACCTACTACTGTATGTACTGTATACAACATCGGTCTACTGTTGCTAGTAAATTTATTTGAAATATAATTTAACTATAATTTACTTACCAAACAATTTACTTGTATTAGTAAATTTATAAAAGAATTCAATTAAAATTATACTTCTAATTTACTTAAGAGCAGAAATTCACTTCTAATTTAATTAAAATTATAATTTACTTACCAAACAATTTACTTGTATTAGTAAGTTTCTAAAAAATATAATTAAAATTATAATTATAATTAACTTAGCAACAGTACATCGGTCTAACTATGAATATAGGTACGACACAACAGCTTTGCGATAAATCAGAAAGCAGCTAGCTACGCAGAAAAATCTAATCAAAATCAAATGTATACATAGAAAACGGCTCAAACAAATAGTTCAGACCATACATGTGTAACGAGGGGGGTCTAGGGTTTGCCCCCACCAACCCGAGCCCCCGATCGGGGACCCCCCAAAACGATTTTTCCGGCCAGTAATTTTTTGAGCAAATTTCTGCAATTTTTTTAAAACAGTTGCAAAAATCGCCTGTAAAACAGCGCTTTTTAACTCTACTTGAGCGTTTTTTCGACGATTTTTGCGATTCTCAGCGTTTTTGAGTGCCAAATTCCCTCCCTTGAATTTTGACTCAGCTGAGCCCCCACCACATTCAGCGTTACATACATGACCTGTTACACATGTATGGTTAAGAAAAGAGTTTAGAAAAAGGTGAAAGCGTGATAAAAGCTTTGAAGACTGGCTTTCGAAGCTCACGGCAGGAAACCAGGAAAGAAGCCAGAGGCGGTCTGGGGGCCGTTGCCCAAAAACGGATTGTCAGGGCGTACCAAAGAATTGTCCAAATCCGGCCGACCAGAAACTAGTGGCCGAGTTGACCAGCTCAGGATGCAACGAAGCAGCAGCGTCGCCAGGAGTCGGGGTTTGCCGTCGCGCACCAAGATAGGTACGGCCACGGTTCGTGCCGGCTGCAGGTGTGCGGTTAACTCGAGTGTGCGGTCCTGGCGTAGACGTTTGCACTTGTAGCGACGGTTCTGGAACCAGATTTTAATCTGCGTCGGAGTCAGGTCCAACGTTCGCGCCAACTCGTCGCGCTCCTGCGCCGAAACGTACCGTTGACGCACAGCGCTGCTCCAGTTCGTACACCTACAATAGGTCAGAGTTAGCAGCCTATGATGGGTAAGATGAGATTTATTAGCAGTTCCTCTGGCCCAGTTAGTTAGTTATACGCACTATATCTAACAGGTGTTTCCTGTTCTAACTGAGAATATGCGTACAAGTCACAGCCGGGTATTTAACGCCGTTTATGGTACCGTAGCATATATCAGTACCATACACGTACCGGAGATTTCCAATTAGTAATAATCACTGGGATATTACAATGGACCCTTGTTCCGCTTTTTATATCCCATGGGATATTACTTGGCGGCAAAGTTTATGTCAAATTTGTAAAAAAGTTTGTTTACACACGCATACTGTATGTATGATAAAACATTGTTCCGGTTAATATCCCATGTTAATATCCCATTATCCAGTTAGTATCCCAGGGATATTAACTGACGGCAATGTTTTCACTGAGAAACGTGATCTTCCGTGTTATATCCCCTGGGATACTAACTGGAAAACTCCGGTAACAGGTCATTCGCTGAAGGGGGAGGGGTGGTGGGGGGGTCTGGCGCCGGTCTGGTGGGTCTGAGCCAAAATTTTGGGGTTGGGCACTAAAAAACGCTGAAAAATGGAAAAAATCGCAATTTTTGTGCTAAAAATCGCTAATTTGGGCTGAAACACAGCTAAAAAGTACTAATTTCTATTCTAGTAGCAAAATAGAAGTAAAATGATTAAAATTATTAGTAAAACAAAAATTAGTAGAATCTGAGCTGATTGGTAGTAAAACAAAAATTAAAATTTAAAATGAATTTGTAGTAAATTTAGTAAATAGTAAAATAAAAATCCACTAAAATAACAGTAGCTGGTGGTGTATGCAAGACAGCTAAGGGGCCGTTCATAAACGACGTCGTTCCAAAATCCCGATTTTTCGGACCCCCCCTCACCCCAAAAATCGCGCTTGCGTCGTTTCTTGGGGACCCCCCTACGGCGACGTCGTTTTCGGTTTACTCCCCCCCCCCCAATAAAACGGCAGTACATAGAGTACTGTGACGTTTTCTTGTTACCATACTGCACAATCAATAGAATAAATCCCTAGAACTGCTCTGGGAAGCTTTTCTGTATGGAGAACCTTTTGATAGAATGTGCATACATCGAAAATAAGGTACTTGAAGTACCCTAAGATTCCGAAAAAAGCGACGTCGTTTTTTACTAACCTCCTCCTGGTGCGTCGTCTATCGTCGCATTTCAGCCGACCCCCCTCCCCCTCTGGAACGACGTCGTTTATGAACGGCCCCTAAGGTTTGGTCCCCATTTATCTACTTGCCATTGCTGACTTTCGACGGCCTGGGTTGGGCTTTGTGTCGACTACTTCCCATCGCCTCGACAGGTTTCCAACCCACCAACAACCGCTGGGGGGATGCCGGGCCGCCGTGACTCAAGGCAGCCAGATAAACCACTGAGCGACTCAATGTGTTAAAATTTCAGCAGAATTCATTGATGAACGCAAAAGTTACAGCAAGCCAACACCTGCGATCGAGAAATCGGCTATCCTGTATGTAGAAAAACAACAGAAAACACCAACATGGCGTGATAAAACAAAAAGGCAAACTGCTGTAAGAAAATTTGTATATAGTGTTTGTTTATTAATGCAACCTATCAGTACTGTACTGTACTGTTCATGCCTGTTTTGCGATTTATATCTACATACAGTATGTAAATCGTCGTGTACGTGTATTTGTAGTCTGAAAAGACTTAGGAAGGCAGTAAAAAGCGTTAGGAATGATAAAACCAGGCTAGGCTGCTCAAAACTTGAGCAGGCGTTATTTCCGACGATTTATGAAAAAAAACCGAAAAAAAACAGACTGAGTTTTTTTTGAAAAAATCCGTCCCTGGCCTGACTGAACGCTTGACCCCCACGGACTAGGGTACCAGGAAGTTGGGCTGAGACCCATCAATGGCTGACGGACGACCTGCTATACATGGCAAAGACTAATACGTAGAAGTTACAGTAATACCTGGTTCTGTGTGAACAAAACGCGAGGTTTACGGCGGGTTTGCTGGTACCGCAGGTTTGCCACTGGACTTTGACTATCTTCTCTTTGTGTGCAGAAGCTGGAAGCAAAGTCACAGATTCGAGATCACCGCATTGTATGCAATCTTTCCTTGCAAACGTCCTGTGTGTACATATATAACTATTCACTGTCTCAATAAGTAGGTAGTATTTACAGTAAGTAGGTAACATGTAGCCCAAAATCGAGAGTTTTAAACAAGTAATAAACAGCAAATCAAAGCTTCTCTAGCTCCAAAAAACTGGTGGTGACAGAACTACAAAAAGAATTTTTTACTCAAACTCAAAGATCTTGGTCTAACAATTTCCATTATTATCAGTTGTTGGCGGCAGAATAAAACTATCATCCCATACCGGCAGCGGTGTCACTCGTTTCTTTGGCATTCTCACTCTTCCACAAAGCCAGGGCGCCGTCATTTGGCATCAGGTCTACTCTGCCAGAGTGATGTAGGGCCAGAGGAAGTGAGCTGTTCATGGCACTCAGGGCCGGAAGGGGGGCACTTGGGCGAGTACGGTAGAGGGGAAGCATCGGTCTGGCTGGCTCGGCGTCGCCTTGAAGAGGTTGGCGAGTCTTGGATGACCGATTTGGGCAAACAGTGCGCCATTTGAGAGCGGCCCGGCCAAAACAATGCCTATTGCCTTTTAGCACTCTTAATGGCCCGGCTCTATGGCTAATCAAATAGGTGCTCTAGACGCTGCTGGAGTACTGTAATCGGAGAAGTTCTGATGTGTCTCGAGTGCCGTTGCTGTGTGAAATTGACGACAGATCCAGTCAGCCATCTGCGTGCATTCTCAGGAAACTCGGGTATACTTGAAAGATCTACAGTATACGTACTGTACTGGTTTTAGCAGTCAGTTGGGTCAGACCCGGACGTAGAAATCGGTAAAATTTGTTCACAACCCGCATGTACTAGAAACTGTTAAATTTAGTTAATTTTACCCTCAACAATGCCTTCTAAAGATGCGCTTTTGAATTTTAACCTGCCTATGGAATTGTGCGGCTTAGTACCTACCTCGACACTTAGGGTTTTGCAAAATAAAATTGAACCCATTTATTGTACCCGGGTGTTGTGTTGTGTTGTACATGGCACTCTACAAAATCTGCTCTGTAAGAAACTAACAACGTAGTTATCTGAAGTTCGTTGCTCAAATTACAGCCGGATGTAAAAAATACAGGTTCTTTACTTACATCAGAACCACTGTAATTGCATTTTTCTGCTGTTTTTCTTCATTTCATACAAAACCACGGTTTATACCATCAAAAATACTGTAAAATAGCGGCGAAATAGCTTCCTAATAAAATCTAAATGCAACTTGTACCTTGCGCTGGCTTAAAATTATAAGCATACTTTTACGTGCATTTTCGAATCGGCTGAATAATCATATGTAGGTAGGGATGGAGGAGAGAAAATGAATTTAGTTAGAAAAACAGATCTCTCATATTGAGACCATCTGCCCCCGGTCAACCTAGCTTTGCAAGCCGACCGCAGCAGTGATGTTTGTTTAATGGTGGCCACATTTCAAAATTATTATGTTTGAACTGCTTTCCTTCTACTGCGGCGTATTGCCGGCTCTCGACGCTGCTGCTAAATTCAATGGCCGCACGTCATTTGTAAGTGCTTTTCCTTACTATGCTGATCGTATGTTAGTGCTTTAGAATAGTGTTTGTTTTCTTGAACAAAATGTATATTTTGTTGTACTCTACCTCCCTGACGAGCCGTTCTCCGTATAGTATACAAAGCGTAAGAATAGGATTGTCGTAGTATAACGGTTCCACTCGGCAATAGCAGCAACTTCTGGAACAGGCTTGGTAGTTTGAGTTTGTGCGGCGAGACAGAGTCACGATTTGGAGCAGCTTTGTGTGCTTGTGCCAGAACCAAGACCAGGTTAGAGTTTTATGCGCCTTCAGTAAGTATCGACGCAACACAACACACGGGCGCGTAGACAGATTAGGCGACCGCACTACACAGCTACCAAACAACACAACAACGCTGGTCGGCCAGAGCCTACAGGAAACCCAGCGCTACAACACACAGCAGCGTACAGAGTCATCGCAGCAGCGGCCCAATCGATATCCGACAGGCCTCTGTGACGGAAGTGGGCGGAGCTAGATCCATCAGTCTGACAGTCCAACCGCAAACCAACGCCGGAGCCCAAACAACAGTCCTGCCCGATAGCAATTGCAGGCCATTCGAGCTGGGGACGTTACAGTAGCTGCTTGGAACCAGGAATGCCTACCATAGGGGCCGTTCATAAACGACGTCGTTCCAGAGGGGGGGAGGGGGGTCGGCTGAAATGCGACGATAGACGACGCACCAGGAGGGGGAGGGGGTTAGCAAAAAACGACGTCGCTTTTTTATGAATTTTAGGGTACTTCAATTACATTATTTTCGATTTATGCACATTCTGTCAAACGTTTCTCCATACAGAAAAGCTTTCCAGAGTGGTTGTAGGGATTTATTCTATTGATTGCGCAGTATGGTAACAAAAAAACGTGACAGTACTGTATGTACTGCCCTTTTATCGGGGGGGGGTAAACCGAAAACGACGTCGCCATAGGGGGTTCCCATGAAACGACGCAAGGCGATTTTGGGGGGAGGGGGGGGGGGTCCGAAAAATGGGGATTTTGGAACGACGTCGTTTATGAACGGCCCCATATCACAATCCACTAGTACTAAAATCAAAACGCAGGCTGATTCACATATCCCGCAAGCTCAGAAGTTTTTTTGTTTGAGGACTGAATATTCTGATTTTTGAATACGATACGTGAACATACTCTGCAGTTTAATTTCAGTAAATTCCACTCACTACGTCACTAAAGTCTGTTCAAAAATCTTTGGCGCTGGGTACATCCGGCAGTGTCCCGAATTTATGCGTGGTGTGAACCCCATACATGTATATATGGATCTGTTCCTCTCGTCAACGAGACTACTATACTGTTCTCGAAATTTGCATATTGTACTTTGCATAGAAGAAACGGGCCTGACAAAAACATCGACTTTTTTGGCAAAGCGCCAATTCTTGTGCCGATACCAGATTCGGATTCCCCAAGCTTCAGGCATCTCAAAAATACTACCATATATGGGTATACGATCAACTCTACCAAAGTTACACTCGATTTTCTAACGCCGACAAGTGGTCAAAATTTTGCTCTCCCATAGTTAAGCACAAAAATTCATTCAAGATCGAACACATTGGGGTTTTTTCCTCCAACCAATTTCAGCTTCACGGTTCTATATTATTTCGGACATGCTGAATCCAGCGGTCACATTGGTTTTGCTCTATGACTTTGATTTTTGCTTGAAATTTGACCTCGAAGTTAGGGTGTAACACCTGAATTTCAGAAAGGCATAGCCCAACGCATCTTGTGTGGCCCTGGTCAAAACCCCATACATGTATATATGGATCTGTTCCTCTCATCAACTACATTACTGCACTGTTCTCTAAATTTGCATATTGTTCTTTGCTTAGAAGAAAGGGGCCTGACAAAAAAATCGACTTTTTTGGCAAAGCGCCAATTTTTGTGCCGATACCAGATTCGGATTCCCCCTACCTTCAGGCATCTCAATAATACTACCATATATGGGTATACGATCAACTCTACCAAAGTTACACTCGATTTTCTAACGCCAACAAGCGGTCAAAATTTTGCTCTCCCATAGTTAAGCACAAAAATTCATTCAAGATCGAACACATGGGGGTTTTTTCCTCCAACCAATTTAAGGTCCACGGTTCTATATTATTTCGGTGATGCTGAATCCAGCGGTCACATTGCTTTTGTTCTACGACTTTGATTTTTGCTAGAAATTTGACCTCGAATCTAGGGTGTCCACCTGAATTTCAGAAAGTGTCGTTGTCTTGTCCGCATTAGAAAATCGACTGTAACTCTGGTAGCGTTGATTGTAGACCCATCAACGGTAGTATTTTTGAGATGCCTGAAGGTTGGGGAATCCGAATCTGGTATCGACACAAAAATTGGCGCTTTGCCAAAAAATCATCGATTTTGTCTGGCACCCCAAGGTACATTGCCCCTTTCGACAACAGAGGAACCGGAGAGAGGACGACCAACCAGGGGGACGGGAACCCGAGCCACAGGCACCAACTACGAGGCAAATTTCGAGCAACAGTAAAGTCGGAAGGCGGGGTGCGTCCCCTATATAGCCGTGCGTGGTGGACCCCCGAAGTGTGAAATTTATACTGGGCTTGACTTGGTCGGGGGGAGAAGGAGATTGGGCCGGCGCCGCGGGGGGGCGCCGAAGCGACAACAAAGGACGACGGTGTAGTTGATGAGAGGAACAGATCCATATATACATGTATGGGGTTTTGACCAGGGCCACACAAGATGCGTTGGGCTATGCCTTTCTGAAATTCAGGTGTTACACCCTAACTTCGAGGTCAAATTTCAAGCAAAAATCAAAGTCATAGAGCAAAACCAATGTGACCGCTGGATTCAGCATGTCCGAAATAATAATATAGAACCGTGAAGCTGAAATTGGTTGGAGGGAAAAACCCCAATGTGTTCGATCTTGAATGAATTTTTGTGCTTAACTATGGGAGAGCAAAATTTTGACCACTTGTCGGCGTTAGAAAATCGAGTGTAACTTTGGTAGAGTTGATCGTATACCCATATATGGTAGTATTTTTGAGATGCCTGAAGCTTGGGGAATCCGAATCTGGTATCGGCACAAAAATTGGCGCTTTGCCAAAAAAGTCGATTTTTTTGTCAGGCCCGTTTCTTCTATGCAAAGTACAATATGCAAATTTCGAGAACAGTATAGTAGTCTCGTTGACGAGAGGAACAGATCCATATATACATGTATGGGGTTCACACCACGCATAAATTCGGGACACTGCCGGATGTACCCAGCGCCAAAGATTTTTGAACAGACTTTAGTGACGTAGTGAGTGGAATTTACTGAAATTAAACTGCAGAGTATGTTCACGTATCGTATTCAAAAATCAGAATATTCAGTCCTCAAACAAAAAAACTTCTGAGCTTGCGGGATATGTGAATCAGCCTGCGTTTTGATTTTAGTACTAGTGGATTGTGATATGGGGCCGTTCATAAACGACGTCGTTCCAAAATCCCCATTTTTCGGTCCCCCCCCCCCTCCCCCCAAAATCGCCTTGCGTCGTTTCATGGGAACCCCCCCTATGGCGACGTCGTTTTCGGTTTACCCCCCCCCCCCGATAAAAGGGCAGTACATACAGTACTGTCACGTTTTTTTTGTTACCATACTGCGCAATCAATAGAATAAATCCCTACAACCACTCTGGAAAGCTTTTCTGTATGGAGAAACGTTTGACAGAATGTGCATAAATCGAAAATAATGTAATTGAAGTACCCCTAAAATTCATAAAAAAGCGACGTCGTTTTTTGCTAACCCCTCCCCTCCTGGTGCGTCGTCTATCGTCGCATTTCAGCCGACCCCCTCCCCCCTCTGGAACGACGTCGTTTTATGAACGGCCCCTATGGTAGGCATTCCTGGTTCCAAGCAGCTACTGTAACGTCCCCAGCTCGAATGGCCTGCAATTGCTATCGGGCAGGACTGTTGTTTGGGCTCCGGCGTTGGTTTGCGGTTGGACTGTCAGACTGATGGATCTAGCTCCGCCCACTTCCGTCACAGAGGCCTGTCGGATATCGATTGGGCCGCTGCTGCGATGACTCTGTACGCTGCTGTGTGTTGTAGCGCTGGGTTTCCTGTAGGCTCTGGCCGACCAGCGTTGTTGTGTTGTTTGGTAGCTGTGTAGTGCGGTCGCCTAATCTGTCTACGCGCCCGTGTGTTGTGTTGCGTCGATACTTACTGAAGGCGCATAAAACTCTAACCTGGTCTTGGTTCTGGCACAAGCACACAAAGCTGCTCCAAATCGTGACTCTGTCTCGCCGCACAAACTCAAACTACCAAGCCTGTTCCAGAAGTTGCTGCTATTGCCGAGTGGAACCGTTATACTACGACAATCCTATTCTTACGCTTTGTATACTATACGGAGAACGGCTCGTCAGGGAGGTAGAGTACAACAAAATATACATTTTGTTCAAGAAAACAAACACTATTCTAAAGCACTAACATACGATCAGCATAGTAAGGAAAAGCACTTACAAATGACGTGCGGCCATTGAATTTAGCAGCAGCGTCGAGAGCCGGCAATACGCCGCAGTAGAAGGAAAGCAGTTCAAACATAATAATTTTGAAATGTGGCCACCATTAAACAAACATCACTGCTGCGGTCGGCTTGCAAAGCTAGGTTGACCGGGGGCAGATGGTCTCAATATGAGAGATCTGTTTTTCTAACTAAATTCATTTTCTCTCCTCCATCCCTACCTACATATGATTATTCAGCCGATTCGAAAATGCACGTAAAAGTATGCTTATAATTTTAAGCCAGCGCAAGGTACAAGTTGCATTTAGATTTTATTAGGAAGCTATTTCGCCGCTATTTTACAGTATTTTTGATGGTATAAACCGTGGTTTTGTATGAAATGAAGAAAAACAGCAGAAAAATGCAATTACAGTGGTTCTGATGTAAGTAAAGAACCTGTATTTTTTACATCCGGCTGTAATTTGAGCAACGAACTTCAGATAACTACGTTGTTAGTTTCTTACAGAGCAGATTTTGTAGAGTGCCATGTACAACACAACACAACACCCGGGTACAATAAATGGGTTCAATTTTATTTTGCAAAACCCTAAGTGTCGAGGTAGGTACTAAGCCGCACAATTCCATAGGCAGGTTAAAATTCAAAAGCGCATCTTTAGAAGGCATTGTTGAGGGTAAAATTAACTAAATTTAACAGTTTCTAGTACATGCGGGTTGTGAACAAATTTTACCGATTTCTACGTCCGGGTCTGACCCAACTGACTGCTAAAACCAGTACAGTACGTATACTGTAGATCTTTCAAGTATACCCGAGTTTCCTGAGAATGCACGCAGATGGCTGACTGGATCTGTCGTCAATTTCACACAGCAACGGCACTCGAGACACATCAGAACTTCTCCGATTACAGTACTCCAGCAGCGTCTAGAGCACCTATTTGATTAGCCATAGAGCCGGGCCATTAAGAGTGCTAAAAGGCAATAGGCATTGTTTTGGCCGGGCCGCTCTCAAATGGCGCACTGTTTGCCCAAATCGGTCATCCAAGACTCGCCAACCTCTTCAAGGCGACGCCGAGCCAGCCAGACCGATGCTTCCCCTCTACCGTACTCGCCCAAGTGCCCCCCTTCCGGCCCTGAGTGCCATGAACAGCTCACTTCCTCTGGCCCTACATCACTCTGGCAGAGTAGACCTGATGCCAAATGACGGCGCCCTGGCTTTGTGGAAGAGTGAGAATGCCAAAGAAACGAGTGACACCGCTGCCGGTATGGGATGATAGTTTTATTCTGCCGCCAACAACTGATAATAATGGAAATTGTTAGACCAAGATCTTTGAGTTTGAGTAAAAAATTCTTTTTGTAGTTCTGTCACCACCAGTTTTTTGGAGCTAGAGAAGCTTTGATTTGCTGTTTATTACTTGTTTAAAACTCTCGATTTTTGGGCTACATGTTACCTACTTACTGTAAATACTACCTACTTATTGAGACAGTGAATAGTTATATATGTACACACAGGACGTTTGCAAGGAAAGATTGCATACAATGCGGTGATCTCGAATCTGTGACTTTGCTTCCAGCTTCTGCACACAAAAGAGAAGATAGTCAAAGTCCAGTGGCAAACCTGCGGTACCAGCAAACCCGCCGTAAACCTCGCGTTTTGTTCACACAGAACCAGGTATTACTGTAACTTCTACGTATTAGTCTTTGCCATGTATAGCAGGTCGTCCGTCAGCCATTGATGGGTCTCAGCCCAACTTCCTGGTACCCTAGTCCGTGGGGGTCAAGCGTTCAGTCAGGCCAGGGACGGATTTTTTCAAAAAAACTCAGTCTGTTTTTTTTCGGTTTTTTTTCATAAATCGTCGGAAATAACGCCTGCTCAAGTTTTGAGCAGCCTAGCCTGGTTTTATCATTCCTAACGCTTTTTACTGCCTTCCTAAGTCTTTTCAGACTACAAATACACGTACACGACGATTTACATACTGTATGTAGATATAAATCGCAAAACAGGCATGAACAGTACAGTACAGTACTGATAGGTTGCATTAATAAACAAACACTATATACAAATTTTCTTACAGCAGTTTGCCTTTTTGTTTTATCACGCCATATTTGGTGTTTTCTGTTGTTTTTCTACATACAGGATAGCCGATTTCTCGATCGCAGGTGTTGGCTTGCTGTAACTTTTGCGTTCATCAATGAATTCTGCTGAAATTTTAACACATTGAGTCGCTCAGTGGTTTATCTGGCTGCCTTGAGTCACGGCGGCCCGGCATCCCCCAGCGGTTGTTGGTGGGTTGGAAACCTGTCGAGGCGATGGGAAGTAGTCGACACAAAGCCCAACCCAGGCCGTCGAAAGTCAGCAATGGCAAGTAGATAAATGGGGACCAAACCTTAGGGGCCGTTCATAAACGACGTCGTTCCAGAGGGGGGGAGGGGGGGGTCGGCAGAAATGCGACGATAGACGACGCACCAGGAGGGGGAGGGGGTTAGCAAAAAACGACGTCGCTTTTTTCGGAATTTTAGGGTACTTCAATTACATTATTTTCGATTTATGCACATTCTATCAAACGTTTCTCCATACAGAAAAGCTTCCCAGAGCGGTTGTAGGGATTTATTCTATTGATTGTGCAGTATGGTAACAAGAAAACGTCACAGTACTCTATGTACTGCCGTTTTATTGGGGGGGGGGTAAACCGAAAACGACGTCGCCGTAGGGGGGGGTCCCCAAGAAACGACGCAAGGCGATTTTGGGGGGAGGGGGGGTCCGAAAAATCGGGATTTTGGAACGACGTCGTTTATGAACGGCCCCTTAGCTGTCTTGCATACACCAACAGCTACTGTTATTTTAGTGGATTTTTATTTTACTATTTACTAAATTTACTACAAATTCATTTTAAATTTTAATTTTTGTTTTACTACCAATCAGCTCAGATTCTACTAATTTTTGTTTTACTAATAATTTTAATCATTTTACTTCTATTTTGCTACTAGAATAGAAATTAGTACTTTTTAGCTGTGTTTCAGCCCAAATTAGCGATTTTTAGCACAAAAATTGCGATTTTTTCCATTTTTCAGCGTTTTTTAGTGCCCAACCCCAAAATTTTGGCTCAGACCCACCAGACCGGCGCCAGACCCCCCAACCACCCCTCCCCCTTCAGCGAATGACCTGTTACCGGAGTTTTCCAGTTAGTATCCCAGGGGATATAACACGGAAGATCACGTTTCTCAGTGAAAACATTGCCGTCAGTTAATATCCCTGGGATACTAACTGGATAATGGGATATTAACATGGGATATTAACCGGAACAATGTTTTATCATACATACAGTATGCGTGTGTAAACAAACTTTTTACAAATTTGACATAAACTTTGCCGCCAAGTAATATCCCATGGGATATAAAGCGGAACAAGGGTCCATGTAATATCCCAGTGATTATTACTAATTGGAAATCTCCGGTACGTGTATGGTACTGATATATGCTACGGTACCATAAACGGCGTTAAATACCCGGCTGTGACTTGTACGCATATTCTCAGTTAGAACAGGAAACACCTGTTAGATATAGTGCGTATAACTAACTAACTGGGCCAGAGGAACTGCTAATAAATCTCATCTTACCCATCATAGGCTGCTAACTCTGACCTATTGTAGGTGTACGAACTGGAGCAGCGCTTCAAGCGTCAACGGTACGTTTCGGCGCAGGAGCGCGACGAGTTGGCGCGAACGTTGGACCTGACTCCGACGCAGATTAAAATCTGGTTCCAGAACCGTCGCTACAAGTGCAAACGTCTACGCCAGGACCGCACACTCGAGTTAACCGCACACCTGCAGCCGGCACGAACCGTGGCCGTACCTATCTTGGTGCGCGACGGCAAACCCCTGACTCCTGGCGACGCTGCTGCTTCGTTGCATCCTGAGCTGGTCAACTCGGCCACTAGTTTCTGGTCGGCCGGATTTGGACAATTCTTTGGTACGCCTGACAATCCGTTTTTGGGCAACGGCCCCCAGACCGCCTCTGGCTTCTTTCCTGGTTTCCTGCCGTGAGCTTCGAAAGCCAGTCTTCAAAGCTTTTATCACGCTTTCACCTTTTTCTAAACTCTTTTCTTAACCATACATGTGTAACAGGTCATGTATGTAACGCTGAATGTGGTGGGGGCTCAGCTGAGTCCAAATTCAAGGGAGGGAATTTGGCACTCAAAAACGCTGAGAATCGCAAAAAATCGTCGAAAAAACGCTCAAGTAGAGTTAAAAAGCGCTGTTTTACAGGCGATTTTTGCAACTGTTTTTAAAAAATTGCAGAAATTTGCTCAAAAAATTACTGGCCGGAAAAATCGTTTTGGGGGGTCCCCGATCGGGGGCTCGGGTTGGTGGGGGCAAACCCCTAGACCCCCCCTGTTACACATGTATGGTCTGAACTATTTGTTTGAGCCGTTTTCTATGTATACATTTGATTTTGATTAGATTTTTCTGCGTAGCTAGCTGCTTTCTGATTTATCGCAAAGCTGTTGTGTCGTACCTATATTCATAGTTAGACCGATGTACTGTTGCTAAGTTAATTATAATTATAATTTTAATTATATTTTTTAGAAACTTACTAATACAAGTAAATTGTTTGGTAAGTAAATTATAATTTTAATTAAATTAGAAGTGAATTTCTGCTTTAAGTAAATTAGAAGTATAATTTTAATTGAATTCTTTTATAAATTTACTAATACAAGTAAATTGTTTGGTAAGTAAATTATAGTTAAATTATATTTCAAATAAATTTACTAGCAACAGTAGACCGATGTTGTATACAGTACATACAGTAGTAGGTTACTGCGTGAATTCAGATTTTATCGACTTGTGATCAACATTGTACACACTTTCTCCTATAGCAGTAACGTACCCAGGGGCAGTCTTTCTGGTAGATGTAGGAAGAAAAAAATGATTTTGTTTGGATTGGATGAAAGCAGTGTACAGTAGGTCAGCAAATTCGAAAAAAGTGCCACTAAAACAGCGATTTTTAGCTGTATTTAAGCCAACTGACTTTTAGCCCGCAACGCGACTTTTAGTACTCGCCCGAATTTTTAAGTTGGTTGTGGTGTGATGTGGGTCTACAGTATGTCAGACAGGCCGCACGTAGTTAGGGGGCACAAAGTGTTTTCCTAGAGTCTTGAAGTTAAACAGAGTTGACAGTTAAGTCGGCGCAGGGAGCCCAGAGGCGCGTGTGCATTTAGACGCCGGCGTCAAGTAGTTTCAAGTCTGAAGGCATAATACACACAGATGACTGGGGTGCGTCTCGTTACGGCTGTTATGTCGGCGGGCCCTCAGGCCAACTAAACATTACGATTCAATCAGGTGCCGGGCGCTAGAAAAACGCCTTCTATCTGTCTTTCCGCTGAGACTTGACCCGGCTCATCTGTCTTCCCGTCTACATTCTTTTCATGCACCTCAGCAAATCAGCACAAAGAAAAATTCGGTTTTGTTAATAGGTCAGCTGGGCCTGACTTACCAACCGTTTAAAATCAACCTAGTAGCGGTTCTTTAGAAAGAAGTCTGTTCGCGTAGGAACACAAATCAATTTACCTAGAAAATAGACGGAGAAAAAGGTTAGTGTTAGACCAATCAAGTGATTTGGAAAGCGTATAGAAAGAGTAGCTTTTGCTTCGACAATATAAACGAATTTCCGATGAAATTAACCGTAAAGAACGCGAATATCTGACGATCACAAATAGGAAAGAGAGGAGGAAAATCTGCTCTTTTTAACTCTTTCCAAATCACATCCTTAGGCGAACACTGACGTTATTGTTCGCCTACTTTCTAAACAGATCTGTTCGTCTGAGACTCCGAACCCAGAGGCACAAGGCAACACACAACTGTTTCGTGCATTAGCACTGGGCTTTTCCATAACGCCCCTAAAATAGTGGCCCCCCCCCTGGGCGATTGTTCGGAAAGCCTTTCCAAATAAACGCCCATGGGCGGTAATTCAGATAAGACATTTTGTCCTGGAAGAGATAAAAATATGACGAAAAATAGTTTAAAGCCTAAAAATCCATGAGTTTCACTAAAGAAACAAGCTATATTTTCTTATCAGGTTTGTTGAAAAATCACAGAGGCGCGCTCAACCAGAAATCAGTTTGCCATATAGGGTACTTCCTACTTATTTAGATTAGAATTTGTGAAAAAGTGCCAAGAAGACTAAATGAAATGGACGTTTTCTGCGGTAAAAAACCGGCAATGGTAATAATTGAAGTTGCTTGTTCGCTGTTGAAAGGACGATGATTTTCACAGCTGGTTAAACTGTGTTTTGCTTAAACTTTGTTCAAAGACGAGCGAAAGCGTTTACAAACAAACTGATAGATTTCTTCTCTTTACCACTTGTAAACAGTTAGCGGCCAATAAATTGGGCAACAATTAGTTGGTATCGTCTGAATCGATCGATTAGCTCGGGTCACTGGTAGCACGCGCCGCTAATACCGTTAATTGGGGGTCATCTATGCAATAAAGACAAACATGCGTGCGGCCGTAAAGAGTCGGCGCTGCCGATTAACGGGTCGTCCAAGGTTGTCGAGCCAATCAGCGCCGCCCGCGACGGCGACCACCTCAAGCCGAGCGCGAACGCGCGGCGCCGGTGCAAACGTTTATCTCTCTACGGCCATCTACAGTAGCGATTGGTGTAATTGGGCATCTCCTTGATTAAGCCCTCCAATCCAATTGACCCCCTGTCCGTTCTAATGCGCTTAGCCCGACCCGTGGGGAGAATTAAAAGCCGAGTTTAATTTGCACTAAAAGCCAGACGACACCGGAACTATTATTATTATTATGGTCACCTGCCCCCGGCCAATGGCTGACGAGCAGAAAGCTCCAAATTTGGCGTTCGGAATCGAGCGAATTCTCGAATTGGACACAAACGCGCAGAATAGTGAGGTGAACTGGAACCAGTTTCACACCAAGACCAGTAGTGCTTTTACCGTAGTCCAAGCTAAAGAATGGTGTCGCGAGGAGGTGGAAAAACAGCCGATTCAGCCGGATTCTTGGTCCTCTACTTTTGAGCTGCAGAGAAGACTCTTTCAGGAGAGAATTGTGAATGGTTAGTGGTGTTATTTTTTTCTCTTAACTTCCTTCCAAATTCAGGCTTTCATCTATTTTGAGGCTTTTATCTTTAGAGGCTATACTGTATTTGTTCATGGGTGCACCATTAATCTATCAGGGTTTGGTCTTTTGTGTTCGCTGAAATTTTAACACCACAGGCACAAATCCTCATAGTTTTTACTCTGAAAGTTTTGACCAAGTCTGCCATTCAACCATTAGTTATGAACGTCCACGTGTTCAAAGTGAACAGGTAACTAGTGGTTGAGGTAACCAACTTGGCTAAAATTTTCAGAGTTTGTGCATGTTGTGTTAAAATTTCAACCAAATTGAGTGACTAACTCAAACGTTACACCAATATGCAATTCCGGATATGGTCAACCATACAATGTACTAGGAGGGGTTTGTCTCCTCACTCCCCCTGAGGGAGTTTAGGGACCCACCACGCAAAAATACGAATACTAGTTGCGGTTCCAGTGCTAGCAAACTGGCTCAGAAATCACAAATTTTTAGCCTAAAATTCAATTGAAAAGCCATTAGGAAACAGAATTTGGCGTTTTAACTGCTGATATTTAAAAGAAATCGGTGTGTTTAGAAACCTTTTTGTTATTTTTTGTTTGTTTTTAGCTCTAAAACGCTATTCGGCAGCTTGAAATAGCGTTTTTTAGCATCCTTAATGAATAAAGCATGCAAAAAACGCATTTTCAGGCGTTTTGGAGCTTTTTGAAATTTTGGACCATCCTCTGGGCGAAACCCCCACCTGTCGGAAACGCCCACCCCACCCCAGCCCTGTTAGATGTATGCCTGCACTTAAATTAGGTGTCTCAAAACGATTCTTGTTTCGAAATTTCTTTTCAATCCAGTAATTGAACTCGTCAAAGTTTTTCTGCGACATGAGTGTAAAAACTGAAAATGTTTTTCACTGGATGACCGGGCAATCTGTAAACTGTAAACGCAGTGATTAATGCAAATGTCAGTTTCATCCTACTTAGCCGCAGCGTTGAGGCGCCGTGCGTTTTTGCAAAAATCTCTCTGTTCTATTTTCTTTGATCCAACCGCCCATTTGAAATGAAATGCATTATAGCGCTGAAAAATGGGTAAACGATTTCGGCGGCTCGTAAATATTTTTCTCGAGTTCTCACTCAAATTGTGCCTTCTTAGGTTTGCGTTGTTTACGTGCCAATAAAAGCTGGGGAATTTTGTTTTCGCCTGATTCGCTCGGCAATAAAAGTACCGTACATGTGAGTCAGACGGGTAGTGCGAAATTTGCGCCAAAGCTGAATCTCTGTTGGAAACTTACCTAAGTTGAAAATATCCGACAGAAGCCCCACCCTGTAGTCTCAAATTGGCAGGCTACGAATTTTTTTTAGAAAATTAAATTCTAAGAAAATTCGAATTTAAAACTTCACTGGGTAAAACTTATTTCACAGCCGGGTGGTTCTTTCTGACTGATCAGTAAAGTCTCTTTAGGAAATGGAAGTGTATGTAATAAGCATTTCAGGCCGGAGAGTGGGTCATCCGTACCAAAGCCGCGCTATTCCCAAGCACAAGAAGCCCCGAACCTCCTTCACCAAAGGTCAGGTGACTGAACTGGAAAGTCGGTTCCGCTCGCAGAAATACCTCGCCTCCACAGAACGGGCCAGTCTGGCCAAGAATCTTCAGATGAGCGACGCTCAAGTGAAAACCTGGTTCCAGAACAGGAGAACAAAATGGAGGTACTACATGCTTTACCTTTTAATGTATAGGCCATTCACAATCCACTCGGTTTCTGCTTTGTTAAAAAATTTTCGCTTCTCTTAGATCCGTTCGTTTCTAGCTACCGTACTCGACATAGTCTTCGGTTTTTCAACACGAAAACATCTATCTTCTAACTACGGTAGCCAATTTTCAGAGATGGAATGGAAGTGGCGTAGCGGCGCTGCTGTTTTTCGCTAAAAAGTGGCAATTGTGGACACTATCCCCGCGCACTAGCGAAAAACCTAACTGATTAAGCTGAGGCTAAGATAGATCCTAAAAGCACGTTTAAGTTCATCCTAAGCCTAATCCCGATCAATGTCGAAGCTTAAAACTTGATCACGGTGCTGAACAGAAGCTGTTAACTTCCAAATTGGTGGGGGGTAGTGTCGATGTATCAAAATCGGAGCATCAGTGCGTCATGCATAAGTGAAATGCACGCTGCTTCCCTCGCAATTCGCCAGGCAAACCTAGCTTAGCCTGTACAAGGTATAGTGTGCTAAAAACAATCCGGCTGATTCTTTACTGTAGCAGCCGGAAATCTCAACCGATTTGAATGAATCTTTTTGCTGATGAAAGAGAAATAAATTCTTGACACGTTGGTGAAATTTCTGCTAAGATACTCTGCTTGCTTCCTGAGATATTTACCGTCAAAGTTGAAGCACCGATTAAACAAACAGATTCTTGACACGAGTGACTAAACAACCCTGCAGATTTTTTACTTTTCCACCCGTAAATCTCAACCGATTTGAATGAATCCGTTTTTAAATGAAAGACTGATATGTTAATGAAAGATTGATCAAAGGTGTATCTGGACACTCAGCTTCTGGCAATGAACGTAAGGTCTAACGTCACGAGGTAACGTCAATGAAGACTGGTGACGTATACGTTCGGTTACTTCACCGCAAAGTCGTGTTAGCCTTTAGCAGTAGGAATCTGTTTTATTATGAAGTGCAACCGAATCGCTCTTGTTCATGCCGAAATCTCTGTTTTGAATTTGAACGTAAATATCTAAAGCATCAGCTACGTAGGCATAGCAGGCTTATCTTAATAAAAATTGCACCAATGCGTCAAGAATTTATCTGGCTTTCATTTAAAAAGATTCATTCAAATCGGTTGAGATTTGCAGTTGCCACAGTACTGTATTTTTGGGCCGGGGGGGGGGGTCCATAAGCTGTTTTGGATATTGGCGCCTATACCCCTCAGAAATTCCAGAGCGACCTTTATTGGGGAAAATGAAGCGGACAATTTTGGTCATGCCCCCTCCACGACTCATAGCCCCTCTAAAATTTTGGCGACCTATTTTTGGGAATCAACAACCCTCGGACAAAAAGCCCTTTTCGGCCCATGTGTGGGTGGCTGGGAAGAGACTCCGAAACGCCCGTAAAGTTAAATGAATAAGACTAATTTGCATATTTCAGACGACAAGCAGCCGAGGAGAAGGAGGAGGAACGAAAGAGCAGCAGTAGATTCTACAGCCACTCCCCTTACCTTAACGAGTTCCAAAGTGCGCCGGCCTATTTCGCACGTCCGGACGTTGCCATTTAAGGCCATTGTTCGCTTTCTCACCTTATTTGTATAATATTATGTTCTTCTTCCCGTGTTCTCGAAACTGGTATGTGCAATGATTCCTGTACGTCTCTCTCTCTCTCCAGCTACCTTGCCATTGTTCTTTATTGTAGTCATTTGTTACTGTATCTATACGGTAGTGTGCATTTGGTTTGTCTGTGTGTAGTAGCATGGCGGCCCGTAATAAATTAGAGCTGGTGCCAATCAAGGCGATCAGTTGCCGACGCAAGCAATGGGCCGAAACAAATTAGGGGCCACTAAATCAAGCAGATAGGCGGAAAACCTGTTCAGACCTCCTACGAGGAGTCTTTGTCTGTCTGTCTGAGTTACTTACAAACTTAGCAACCTAACTAACTACCTACGTACACACAGTTCATTCCCAGCACCTAAACTTCAATTGAACCTCACTCCAGAAATAGTCTAAACGAGAAGAGAGATTTTAAAGAGAAACATTTCGTTTGCCTTTAATTTGAGTGTGCTATTTGCAATACAGTCATGTCTCGTTAATCCGGACCTCGTTAATCAGGATATTCGCCTTCCGGACAAGATTAGGCCAGGTCCCAATTTTCCGCCATGTTATATGACTCGTTAATCCGGATTCGGATTCGTGAATCCGGACAGAAGATTTAGGGTCCCAACTTCGAAATTTGTATGGTAAAGTGATTCGTTAATCCGGATTTGGTTAATTTGGACAAAATCCATGCGCAATTTTTCAATTCAGGTGTGAATTTTCAATTGAATAATGCTTTTCGTTGAGTCAGAACGTGATTACTTTTGCCTTTTTAGGAGCCATAATCAGCTGAAATAAGTTTTTGGGTTTTATTTAGGAGGTACAGCTGCAGAATCTGATATGCAACTAACAAAAAGCTGTCATTTAGGCCTTTGACCCGAAAAACGGTGTTTTAGCTTTGATTCGTTAATCCGGAAATTCGCTAATCCAGACAAAATTGGCCGGTCCCAACATGTCCGGATTAACGAGACATGACTGTACCCTTAGGCTACCCTGGTTAAGTGTCAAGGCCCAGTTTCATTGCCTACAATATACTAATTTATGAAAATCTTTTTTAAATAAATTTGGACTTAGGCTTTTTTAAGGTCTAAGCTGATAAATTCGTTCTGTTTAAATGTGTCAGATTAGACTTTTATCAATTGCGCAACATTGCCTTTCCCTTCACTCCAAAAATTTCAAGCAGCCCTGAGTTGAGACAAATTTTATGATAATTTTTGCAAAAAATCTTCTCCAAAAGCTTCTCAAATTATCTTGATTTTGATCAATTTGTAATCTTTTTTATTTTTATTATTTTTTGGAAATATTTACAGTATTTGTCATTTTTTGCGCTTGGTCTGATTGATTCGGTTGCTCACTATTCGGGACTGAGTAGGATTTTGGGCCGTCCATAAACGGCGTCGTCCCAAAATACCCGACTTTATTATCCAGGTTTTTTAGACATACTTGAGGCTTGGTCAGTGGCGTATCCAGGATTTTGGAAAGGGGGGAGGGGGTGTGAAATTTTGAAAGTGCCTGGTTGGGCCGCTGCCCAACCAGGGCAAGAAAATTTAGCAAAATTAGCCTTCAAAAACGCGTTTAAAACGCACTCCGAGCTTAAAATTAACAGAAATTACAAGCTTTAGTAGTTTATAATGGCCTGGTTGGGCTTCTGCCCGACCAGGACGAGAAAATTTTGAAAATTTGGCCTTCAAAAACGCATTTAGAAGGCATTCTGAGCACAAAATAGACAGTTTTAGTACATAATTCATTAGTTTCTTATATTTTTGACAGACTTTTTCTTCCTAGCTCCACCGCAAAGGGGGGTGTACACACCCTCCTGGATACGCCACTGACTTAACTGACCGCCAGCCATGTGGGTCTTTGCTTAGTAATAAAACCTTTTTGCGGATAGAGTTGTACACGACTCCTGGCCTGGCCCGGACGGATACAAGCAAACAGCAAGAGTTATGGTTGTGACACCAACACGCGTTGTACATTAAAACTGGTTCTGCTCTAATAGGTGAAATGGAGTTGAGAGTCTTTACTAGTTAGTTCTTGTGTAACACAACACACACACGCACTCACTGAATCATACACAACAACCGCACAGGAAGATGCACACAACAACACCCACACAAACTAGCAAACTCTTCATCACTCCCCTTTCAACGAGTGTCGACTGGCCGCCGCTGTGCCTGACAATCGGGGAATGAACGAACTGTGAAAACTGCTCCGAGTCAACAGACTCTTCATAGGTTAATCCCATTCTTCGGTTTCTGACGTCAGGTCATGTGTATGTGCATATAAAAGACTCTGTTTCACTTCACAGCATTGCCGAAGTTGAAACGATCTAAAATTGTACTAGGTCCACTTTGGTACAGACCGCCTAAACAATGGGCGACTTTGATCGGGAGACAGATACCAACGACGACGCTCCAGAGCGATTGATGGTGTGGTGAAGGATGGCGCGTATACAAATCGCCTCTACAGAAAAACGGAAACGGTACAGAGGTGCGATATGCTGTGGTACACTAAGTTTCAGGTTTCAAGTACAAATCGCCTCCTCGGAAGTAGGAAAGTTGTAAAATCGCAAGTTACGCCATAAGAGAAGGAAATAAGCATTAGCTAAGGGCTTAAACGAAGAAAATGAGCGCAACAGCTCATGCTGAAAACGGTGTTAATCACGAAATTGTTACATTCAATAAGTCGCCGTTTTTCTGCTTGTCTGTCATCTATGTTTGCACTGCCGTTTGGTGACCTGTCAACAAACCTAAATCTAAGCTAATAAAGATTCAGAGTTGGGTTTATGATGACTGTAAACCGACTTATTTCGTGCACGTACTGTATCACAACAGAAAATCTAAAACGTTTGGCTATCTTGTGCGCAAAAAGATAGGCAGGCAGGCACAAAGCTGTCTCCAGTGCAATATATCAGCCTGAAAGTGAAGTTTATGCAGCAAAAGCACAGACGAAAACAGCGCAATCATAGCCATTCTTCTGTTGCGGCACTTTTGGAAAGACACGAGTCCATTGTGATGGCGGGATCTCATACCGCTCTTCAGTTAATTGTATGCATTCCGATCAGCTAATATGCAATTTTTTTGCATCCGGTCATGTTGGTTGTTCTTGTGCATGTTTTCCTAATTTCCAAATTGTTAAAAAGCATTTTCCATTTTCCAACTTTCCAACTTCTTGGGGAGGCGATTTGTGCCCGCCCGGTGAAGGATGAGCAGCCAGAGGAGTGCTGAAGTGGTTGGTTAGTTAGAAAGTAGATCTAGAAGAAAGTGATCGGTATACCTAAATTGAACAGCTTTCGGACAAAAACATGAACTCTGGTTTATCGCTGGTAAGACAGATGCGCTTGTCTTGCACTCATCATCATCATATTCAAATGCGGCTGATGAGGAGAAAATTTCCCCCTCCTGGGTAAGTAAGTAAGCATACATGTAACAGGGTCAGGGGTCAGGTACCTATATATTCCCCTATTATCAGGCCCATACCGAAAATTTCATAAAAAAAACTTGGCTAAATGTAGATATATAGGTAGTTTCCGGGCGTAAAATCAGGAACCGGCCCCAGATTAAAAATACTTTTAATGATCATAACTTTATTATAAATTAACAAGTTTTATCGATAAACATCGATTATCGATTATTTCTTGGCAAAATTCCAAAAATCTTCATGTCATGTTAGATCTATATATATCTAGAGATGCAACCGTAATCCGGTATATTATACCGGAT